>JAOXNN020215953.1:0-16639 GCA_028571205.2 Hydropsyche betteni
GAGATCGAAAAGGTTCAATAAGTATTAGTCTGTACTAGAAATAGGCAACTTATGGGGTGGCTAGACTACGGAATCGTCTACCGGGTTTGTTCAAATAGACAGCAGCTAATTGGCTAGATCTCAAAAGCACTAAGATTGAGTTAGCGAAGGAGAAGATAAAGATAAAGCGACAGAACGAAATAGCTGAGAAGTACAGTTACTTTTTGAGTAATGGCTGGATATGCTAAACTAACAAATGCATCGATGTCCTTAATAAGATGTCGCCTGATTAGCGTAAACTACTCAACTTCAATATTAACCTTATAGACTGGAACCATTACGTAAAGTTGTTCTGCTTTGGAATACAGAAGTATATATTGGGACAGACTGTCGAACACTATTCAGCATCTAATCTCGATATGTTATAAGCCAATGGCAAAACCTACTTTTCTGATGTGTATTGGGCTTTGAGTCAAGGAAAACCTTTCAAAGCCAACTCTGCATAGCAAATGAAGCAGTATGTGCTATCAAGCCAGGGAGTTAGAGATGCGATAAAGATTCTGATAGACTAGAAGATGAACAAACTGGAGAAGTCCCCAGCAACTTACGTCCAGATGTAATAATAGTACACCAAAATAGCGAGAGATATGTGCACTAGAATGTTTTCGGAGTATCAGATGGGGTCCATAAGGTTCTTCGCTTGGTTTATGCACAAAGTATTCAAACAGATCTACGAGCAGGTTGTGCTGGATAAAGAGGCTATCTACAAACTAAAGAGTTATGAGGATCGAGGGGAAGGTCCAATAATTATTCTGCCAACCCATCGTTCGTACATTGACTTCATTATTGTTTCATACATATTCTTTGGGCATGGCATCCAATGTCCATACATCGCTGCAGCGGAAGACTTTCTCAATATGGCTATCATTCATATTTTATTGAGGAAATCAGGTGCTTTCTTTATTAAGAGAGATCAGCAGGAGAATAGAGTCCTCTACAAGGCAATAATGACAGAGTACGTAACTAAAATAGTTTCCGACAAATGTACTCTGGAGTTCTTTACGGAAGCCACTCGCAGTAGAGTGGGGAAGATGCTTGAACCTAAATACGGAATTTTGACGATGGTGGTGGATGCTCTACTTAGTAGGAAGATTAACGACGCTAAGTTGGTTCCTATGACGATTAATTATGAGCGAGTCCTTGAGGGTGCCACCTTCCCTTTAGAACTTCTTGGCGAGTCCAAGGTAAAGGAATCTCTGGGGAGGCTTATCAAGGCAGTGGATACTCTGAAGTAGAACTACGGGAGGATTTATATTGAGATATGCACTCCTTTCTCGCTCAAATAGTACATAAATGATGGTCTAAGAAGGAAGAAGCAGGTGAAGGATATGGTTTTCAGCTTGGGATATTAGATAGTGTATCAGCTTTCCGATAACTTGGTCGTAATGCCACCAGCTATCGTAGCAAGTATCGTGTTGATGCAGCGCCGTGGTATCTCATAACAATAATTGAATACCTACGTGTAGTGGGTATGCAAGGAGATCCATTCAAGAGGGATAAAAATAGCTCGAACCCAGAAATCATCTTCAATCTCTGTTACAAATGCTTTAGGCTTTTTATAGGATATCGTAACAAAAACAAAAAAGAACATATTTGAACTTGATCTGAGCATGAACCAAGAGACAGTCAACATATTCCTGTTGAGTTACTACAGGAACACTCTCACTCATATCTTCTTCCTTGAAGCTATCATACTTACAGCTATGAACTCATTTGGGCACACTAAAGCGTATGAATAGGGGGTACACATCGACAAGTTAAAAGAATAAGCTAGTTTCCTGTATGAACTCCTTAAGAAGTAATATGTGTTAAGGGATAGGTTATCGGATACAGAAACTATGCAGAGATACTTGGAGTTCCTCATAATAAAGAATGTCCTTATCAGAGATGGTGTAAACTTAAAGGCAAATCCAAAACAGTCCATATACTTCACCTTCCTTAATTCCCTCATCTGGCCTCTCGTAGAATCCTACTGGTTGGCACTTGTGTACTTCTTTAAATTGTAGAAACTAAAAACTTCGATTCCTTTATTAAAGTTGTTAGGATAGATCCAGTGGTTTGGAGAGTAGATGATACAGGAGAGAGTAATTGAGCATTACTAGGCTGTTTCTCAAGATACTCTAAAGAATGCTATTAGTGCTTGGAGTAAAGGTGGGTTGGTGACAGTGTTTAGGTAGGAGGTGCAGGAGGTAATAGTTCAGTCAGTAAAGCTTAACGTGAGTATGGGAAAATTGAAGTAGATCTAAACCCATCTATCCAATTTCCTCAAGAGTAGCTACGCTAAGAGTTTCAAAGGAATTGTGAGTCCTGCAAGGAGTTCGGTTATGTTAGACTTTCCTTTTTTGGCCAAACTGTGATGTGATAAGTTAGATGAATACAGTATTAAATTGATTTAACATGTAAATATCATATTATGCATATACAGTATAATTAGTTTTATGAAATCTCAAGTAATTGCTCTGCTCCTTATCGCCAGTACCCAAGCAATAATGTACAAAACTAACATCTCTCGGAATAGTGTGTACTGTCTAAACTAGTTCATACGTACTATCTTGTGTTAAGATAGCCAAAACCTCTCCATTCCATTTCAGGACCTAGTCTATCCAATCTAATAACTACACTATCACTCTATCGATGCTAAATGGATCTATTCTGAGTCGTAAAGACAACATCTCCAGAGTTAAGAAGTTCGATAGTTATGCTGCAGTCAGCCACGAGTATCAATTCTGTATTGAAAATGTTGATGCTACCGATTAGTTCAATATCTCTCTCCATCATGGAATCCAAGTACATGAGAGATTATTCAGTTGGCAGATCTATCGCAACTACCTAAAGAGAACCAAGTGCGTTTCCTGTAATAATTAGTGGAGAAGATATACGACATTCATTCAGATATTGATGAGTTGTACGAGGTATCGAGGGATGCTAACGAACTCAACATGCAGATGCAACAGCTAATATCCTACAAAATAATTGCATTTGGGTTTCTAGCTATTGTTGTCATCCTTGTTATTAGTTTCATACACTATGTGGAGATCAAGAGAGTATTGAGGAATAGGAAACTTATATGATATGTGATGTGTGTATGAATAGCTAGTATATTATTTATGGAGATCAAGATATTCGCCTTCTTAGTGGCTATTGTCAGCAGCCAACTATTGTTTGAGGATGGCACTCTCCTAGTAATGAACTCTTCGTACTACGCTAAACATCACATCGTTACCATCAGTATTAGCTATACAGGCAAACAACCATTCAACTTCAGCATTATGGACCGATAAAACTTTACTTTCAACACGGTGGAAAATGGGCTAGATATGAAGTACAATGGATCTCTATAAGCTTCAATCCAACTCAACAGTTATTAATCTGGGGAGTATTGGACAGCATTGAAAATTGGGTTAGGGACACTACAGTCTCCATTCGAGAACCTTCTTCCAGTTAGAATTAATGACCACTGGTTACTAATGCCTCTAACTGAACATGTTCTGCATTTGTTGAGTGCTCCTCTTCCACTTACATCAGGTCCATCCAGCAAACGAATATTCCTGTTTGAGGTCAACAGTTTCCAACGAAGCTTAGTTGCATGGGGTAATCTAGAAAAGGACGTAAAACTACACTGGGGATAACCAAGACACTCAGAAACAGTAATGTTTGAGGAAGGTATCGGTGTATCTGTCAAATGGAACGAATAGTCTAAACAGTATACAAAGGTAGATAATAGTTGGGGTAAGGGATGGTTTGTTTCGTCACAGCTAGTGAGCTATGCAAAGAGTGTTCGACCCATATCAAAATAGAACGAACCTATCATAATAAGTGTCACTTAAAGCAACTACATTGCATACAAGTTCAAAGCTGACCATCGTTGCCTCACAACCCTATCAAAATCTACCTAATCCTTCCTATAGTTCGTACATCGCCTAACAGAAGCATTTGCCTCATCTTCATCCTAATAGTTGTGATAGTTATTTAGATATAATTGAAGATAAAATAGTTTGTACCCAAATATCAGAAATCAAACTCAATGAATAGAATTTGTGGTAGTGGGGTTTTAGTTCTGGTAGTAGGGAGTACAGCAATAAAGGTAGCTTTATTCCAAAACTTATCGATCATCTGCCGATGCAACTGATTTGTCACCTCCACACTCTTATCCAGTACCTTCACTACATATTTATCCTATTCCTTCTCTATTGGTAGTTTGAGTACACTTATCCAGAATATCCTCTTACTGTTGGGCACAAACAACTCCTATTTTTTACTCGTTCTCGTATTTATCGCCTCAATTCTGAACGAATATTGGAAACGGGTCGGTTTGGCTGATTTGAGTCTATACTCTACCTCTTCAAAAAGGTAGTACTGGTCTATGGGTAAGAATAGGGGTACCTTTAGCTAACTCCTAAAAATAAATGACAGGCTCTAACCAGATACCATCCTTCTGGGGTACTTCTATGGGTTTAGGCTGTTACTATTCTTCCTACGGACTGAGCTATACCTCCACCTATTGCTTATTCTGCTTCTTTTTTCCCTTCTTTTTAGGTTTAGGTGGAGCTTACTTTACTATTGGCTATTATTTATCCCCTGGGCTGCCGAAAAGAGTTAGATGAGAGTATTACCTTTTAAACTCTTCAAACAGGTTCTTCTTCATCAGAAATTCAGTCAGTTTTGAAAGGCATTACTGTAGTTGCTCCTACTGATACATTAGATACTTATTTAATATCTCGATCAAATTGATTATCAATGGTTCGTACTAATTTTAAGAATTAAACAGAGGACTTTATCAATACCATATGGTTGTGTTCAGATACCTCTTTGAAGCACTCATTGAGGTAGACAACAGGGTATCCACATTGAAATTAGGATATTGGCTTAGCACTGTGTCCATAACAGTCTGTTATTTTATATCTCCAATCAGTTTGTCCATCTTCTGCTCGGCTGGAACTCTCCTGTAGTCTGCTGCAGGGTCCTCCACTTCTCTATCGTAATTAGTGTGTACTATGAAGTTCTTTCCATTCTGTCTGGCATCCTCCATCGAATAGACGTTATGTATGCTATTTCTATTCCGAGTAATCACCATTCCTTAACCAGCATTTATGCCACTTATTATGAAATAAGCAGGAGATATGAGTTTCTACTCCTTCAGAAGCACCACAGCAGACTCATAGTTGGCTGAAGTTTACAGAACATGACGAATAAGAGCAGTCACCCTCCAATGTCCATTAAGGAAGTTCCAAAAACTACCCAGAAGAGATCCCTTATCCCTCTAGTTAAGGTTAAGAGCGAATTTACCAAAAGCAATACCTGTATGAACTCCTAGGAAACCTGCTTGAGTGGTCGCCTTAAAAATAGTCTTTCCTTTCCTGACGAAATTCAACTCTACAGTCATACCAGCTAACAGTTCAGCGAAATCGTAGTCTAGGTTCCTACCATGGAAGATGTAATCCTGTCTATTAACCAAAACAGCAGTGCACATTTTAGTTCGGTGAGTACCCAGTTCGTACATATACTGCAGAATTAGGATAGTGGCAGCAGGAACATCACTAAGCTTGGCCAACGCCTGAATTTCCTTCATAAAATCAGAGTTGCCCATGTATTTGATAATTGGATCCAGTATGAAGTTGGCTATCTACATCAGAAAAATATTACTGGAAGAACGTATTTGTAGGGCGATGTTTGATAGAGGAAATCAACTAGCTTGTGGAAATCTTGGTATTTTGTTTGAGCTAACTCCCTCCATCGATCTTCATGGTCCTTATCCAGGTCAATTACAAACTCATTTGGGCAGGAGGGTCGGAGGGAAGGAGGATGAGGTTGTACTTCGCTCAGTGCCAATACAAACAGAGCACAGATCACAGCTACTTTCATAAGAATAAGTATTATTAGTAAGTTGTAGGTAAACCATCAAAATTTCACTTCATCTTATAATGTAAACGCCTCAGAGTTCTATCGCCCTCCTCCGCTTAAGTCTGCATTTTGGAAGGAATCGGATAATCAGCACTGTCTGAGTTAATTTTACTGTCGATTAAGCCCTTCTTAAAGCTCATTACCTTTGAAGGTCTGCTCTCTTCAACCTTGTGCTTCAGATTTATCGTTTGCAATTGACGTATTGGTAATTAACTCGGCCTTTCCTTCTTAAATTTGAGCTGTGTTAAACTTATCTTCGGAATTTACGGTTTTTAACTTGGCTGAACATCCCTTGAGACTTTCTTAGATAGCGAGTCCTTTTCCTTGTTTCTATCTTAAAATACAGGGGATGTTCTCATAACATTAATTCCCAATGGAATCTCTAAATTGGCAATACGGGCGAATCCTTTTGTCGCCTCAACATAAACTAAAGGAGTAGTCTGAGAGAATCCCTTCTTCAAGAACTCAATACAAAGTTTAACGATCTCTTTGTCTCTGGGTTCATGATGTTCACAATTAATAAATTAGATAGTTTTGTCTGCAGGGTATAACTTGTAGAGTTGTTGACAATGCTCGTAATTGACTAATTTATCGCTCTTTGATGTAAGGAATAGGCCAGGACACCGAATAAGATGTACCTTGTCCTTTATGCGTAACTAATTGAAATTAACTTGTGCTCTCTATTTGATGTTTCTCTAGACTGCTGCAATTAGTGGAGTTACAAGGAATTAAGGAAGACCTGTCTTGATGTAGGCTACTTCTTGAATGAGCTGCTCCAAACTGCAAAACGGACTATCATATATGCATAGTTTGGGTAACCGGTTGTTCCTGCTACAGTAGAGTAATGCTAGTTTAAGCGATTATATACCTGTAACTGCTCCCATAGATCTTCCCCATAGTCCAAACTCTCTAATCTTGTTTTCTTTTAGCAACACCTCTATGACATCTTCTAAGTCTTCCGACTCCCTTACTCCCAGCGTAACATACTGCCCCTCCGACATCCCTGACCCTGAGAAATCGAACAGAACCACATTCATTTAATTTTCAAGTATGTGTTTAACGTAGTAGAGTCCTGAATTAGGGTCCAACTACCTTAGATTCTACTACCATTGTTAGCATGCAGGTATATGATAGTGGGATAGCTGTTACTCGTCCTGTTCTGTATCAGGTAGTGACTCAGCTGTAGTCTATACCCGTTTCTATTGCGGACTATTCTGTCTTCTCTGACTACTCTCAGCTCACTGCCATCGATTTTACTCATTAATTCGATATTGTTAGGTCCTGAGTTCAGTGCTGTCATTACCCAGGTTGTTCAGTTTGTAATCGTGACGATGCGGACGAATAATGAAAGAGGCAAGGTTCTCAAACAAATTCATTAATTATATTATTGTATTCGATCAAATAATCACTACTGGAATAGTTTCTGCATCTACAGGAACTCATTCATGTTGAACTATTATTATTGGTCTTATTCCCTCTATTGTAGTTGGTACAGAATTTACTACGGAGACTCTGCTTAACTGGGGTTTGCCTACTCCAACTCTGAAAGAAGCGGTTTCATACACTATTCACTGCAATAGTAGTTGCTGTTGTATTTAAAACTATTCCAACGCTACTGGCTTTTACTGCAGGTTGTACATTTTACATAATTAGTTGCAGCGTAGGCCAGTCTACACTCTGCCGAACAATAAGGATCAACGGGAAGGTCATTAGGAACATAAGTTTTGTAGCACTGTTCACAAAAAGTCCTAGCCACAGTGCTTTTAAACGGGACTTCAAAATTAACTTGGCAGTCTTCATAAGTCTCAGTAGTAATTATGGGTGGTTTAGTTTATTTACTACATTACTCTTTCACTGCAGTAATCGGTCTTTAGATGTTCTCTACTGCAGCAACTTGTTGCTAGTTTTAGGGTTTGGGCAGATGCTTGAGTATTTTAGCAATATGCCCTTTAGCTATTCCAATCTCCTCCATATGTTCCTTCTTAAGTTCTGCATAACTCTCTTAATACCCCTTAGAATGTCAATAGAGTCGACTCCTGCCTTCACAAGCTGCTCCAAATACTGCTGAAGGTTGACTGATTTCAAAAACTCAAGCAATTTCTGTTTTTAAACGTCGTTGACGCTGGTTGCAGTGGTTTATCTTCTCGAGATTGAAGAGGCGGGTTTAGTATTTTTAGCTTACCACCTTTGGGTGGATTTAAGCCTAGTTCATAATATGTAGTACTCTCGGTCGTCCTTTTGCTTTTTCATTATCGATTTCAGACTGTTTAGCTTATCTTCCTTCGTTAGCAAACACCAGTACCATCTTCTTCGATTCCTGCTTAAGGTCGACTATGCCCAACGCCCTACATAACCCTCAATGTACTTGGTTGCCACTATTGTCTTTTTCGGTCGCATAACTCCACTAACTATTAGCTTTATATACTTTTAAATATTCAAATGTTACTCAATAGTCCACTGTAACACCCATTGAGAAACAGTTCAACATTAAAATATTGATTTTAAAGGTGTCACTTAGGCTATCTCTTTAGGTCTTGGAGCTTACGTTGTAATGAACCGATCTCTTTCGCTTTGATTGAGTTGAGGCTATTTATAATACTCCTCTCTCTCTCCCTCCACATTTTATTCAAATCGTAAAGCATAAGTTCTAACTATGGACCACTAAGTTACCCTTTCCTAGTATTCAAAAACTATTTGGCATATTCATAGACATTCGAAGGCACCCATAGTCCAGGCTCAGGGATAAACTACTTGTTGCAGGTACAGAAATGAATGGTTGATTTATTACCGTCTAGATTAGTCTTCTGTTTTTTATTCACCTCATGTAGAAACCTTACACCTCCATCGGCAATCGCCAAGTTAGCGAACTCCCTATACTCGTTCGTAGTTTTGAGCATTTGAAGTAATCTCTTTTGGTCTCTTTTGAAATGATCGTACTCTACCATTCCGTAAGTAAACACCTGGTCATTGTTGTACAATTTCATCTTTTACTTCTCTATATAGCGTTCATTTGTTCGTATCTATGCGATAATCTCGTCTCGTTTTTATATTTCCTTCTCCAAGTTAGAGATCTTGTCGTGGTATCGGTTGTTTGAGATTCTTAAAAGGGCTATCTATTGGTTTTTCTACTCTATCCGACTCTTCAGCTCCTGTACTTCCCTCTCCTCAGCTCTTTTGAGTCCATTGCCTACTGTTCTTTCCTACATTCTTTCGTTAAATATGTGTTTGGCGTCAGCAGAACTCAATCTGGCTTTGCTATTGGTTATGATGTTGATCACCTTATCATCAACTACCTTAGGATTTCTCTGAATGGCTAAATCTTGAGGCATTTTCTTAGAAGAACCCTGTTTTATTTCCGTTGCTTTCGCAGATTTCGAAGGAACCTGCTCTTTAGAAGGCTTGTTTGGTTTGGCTTTCGACTGAGGAGCCTTCTGTCCCTTAGAAGGTTAAGCCTCGCTCACCCTTTAACCAGAAGCATTAGCTTGTTGGTGATGATTGAAACTATCCTCCTTCTCCGGAGGCTTAACACCTGGATGTAGCCTTGTTTCATTTGGCTTTTTCTTAATCTCCTCGTAGATATGCTTTAGCTGGTGAATATCATTCTCAATATCGACATCGCTGCCCTCAGAGTGATGATTTTCGATCATAACAGTTTGAACAGAGATAATTATTATTGTTTAAATTCGTAAGAGTTATCAATTAGGCCAAATAATTACAATAATTCAAGTAGAGTTGGGAATCTGAATAGGCATATCGTTTTGCCATACACCCTGAAAAACTAGAATTCCGTTGTTCGAGTAGTATGAACCTTGACCTTCTCTCAAATCATTTATAAAGTTGCCTTAAAACCTACTTCCGTTAGGCCAGTAGCATATCCCAAAGCCGTTCCGCTTACCATATTGAAAATGCCCGTCATAAGAACCAAACGGTGATTTAAGTGAACCCTTGCCATGAAACATATCGTTGAGAAATCCTCCCATATAAACATATTCCTTCTTTTATCCCCACACCAACACTCCCTCAGTCTTAGTTCCATTTTAAAAAGTCCCTACGAATGTGGACTTATTGTTGCTGAGAGTGCCCTGTCCCTGCAGAATTCCACTTTTGAAGTTGCCCTCATAAGTAATATCTCCCTCGACGTACTTGCCTGTACCACTCATTGTATTGTTGTAGAACTCCCCTTAGTAATAACTGCCGTTGGGAAATATCATCTTACCTGGGCCATTGGCAAATCCATCCACAAACACACCATTGAAGAAACAGCCATTACGATAGTATATATTGCCTTTACCATTAGGAACGTCCTTACTTCCCTTCTTACTCATTTACCCCTGATATGTAGATTGACTCTTCTCGAAATATTGTCGTTTTGGATCTGAATAGAGCTCTCCGCTACGGGCACTTGACAAACCTACTTTAAGACTGTTCTTACCAAGTTAATCGATTCTACTTTCTGTCTCTTTGGACAGCGTAGGGAAAACCTGACTTTCTCTGTTACCAACGGAGGCCACAGAATCCCACTGTTTCGACTTGAAGGCTATGGTGCTTGCATTGCTAATTACACTACTAAACGCAGAACTCCTACTGTATTCTAGTTCCTGTTACAACAGTTAATTCTGTTTGCTCAGCATATTATTCCTGTAATCTATTATCATTCATTAAATTGATAATTGAGTTACCTCTAAACGATTGGAGCGCCAGCCAATTATAATCGAGTCTGTAAGATTATATCAGACAATCTATTATAAATCTGGTGGCAAATCATCGTCAATGTGCTATTAATTGAATGTAAGGACTCAAAAAGTGTTCGCAATGTTGCTGCTGTTGCCCTGCTGGATGCTGTCTCGCCCAGTGTATAGACTGCTGGTGGTCTACGAAAGCCTATGGGCTTTGCTCACTTTAATGTGATAATTGCTGCTGGATTTTCTGTGCACCCATTTGCATTGATTGCAAGGCAGGGGATTCCAAACTCTGTTCAGAAGCACTGGTTAGAGCAATTAAATACTGTGTGTTTTCATGTGTGTTATGTTGTGTGGCTCCCTGTGACGGCTGCTAATAAAATTATCGTGTGGGTAAGGTGGTCTAACCAACTTCAGGAATCTCTCAGAACATACGACCTACCTTGGCAAGATCACTTACAAATCGTTTGGACTTCCCGAAGACTAAACTCAGGATGACTATAAAGTATTGGATGCAACATTCGTCTGATTCTCTTAGAAGTTAATTGGAGATGTTATTAGAAATTAAGTAGATCAAAAGTTTGTTATCCTTTTAAGCTATCGAATGCCTGCATATTAGGCATGTATAAATAAAATTTCAAAAGATATGTGTAGAGCTCCTTTGAAAAGGTTAATTGGATGCTTAGTAGATGTATTTTTTAAATGGACGGACTCAAAAAGTGTTGCCAATGTTTTTGGTGTTGTTATGCTGCTTGCTGCGTTGCTGAAAGTATTGACTGCTGGTGGGCCACCAAAGCACAGGGTATGTGTACCCTTGAGTGTAACAATTGCTGCTGGATTTGGTGTGCTCCTCTCTGCATTGAGTGCCACCTCGGAGATACAAAAGCATGCACTGATGCTTTCGTTAAGGCTCTTAAGTACTGTGGGTTTGGGTGCTTATTATGCTGTGTCAGCCCTGTAGATGGGTGTTACAACGGATACCACGTAGCGGCTCAATCATGTGGTGATGGGATCAGAAGGTTCAAAGATCTAACTGAAAATACAGCATTTCTGGGCAAGAGGGCTTATACTGCTTTGGGGTTGCCCGAGGATAATTAACCCTACAAAAGTTTAGAGACCACGTTCGGCCAACAATGATTTGCTGTGGAATATTTATAATCATCAATTAATATGAACCAGAAAAGTCACGAGTAACTGGTGCGCAACCTCTTCAATACATGCTTCTAAAATGTATTTGTTGAACACGATGCCCGCCTATTCGATGTTAATCAAGATGCAAAGGTCGTAACCTGTGCCCTGGGGCAGCTCACCAAGTACTAATCAGTTCGGAGAATCAGACCTAACCAGTCCTACTTCACTGATAAGTGATGCAGCATGTATATGGCATACCCATACAGATCGAATATCATCATTAAATATCTCTCTCATAACTATCGAATAGTAACACACCTGTATGCCAATTAATTATGGTTTTGATCTGCGCAATTTTGTAAGGAAACTTTGATTGGACTGTTTGTTTGAGTTTGACCCTGAGTATGATTTTTAGGTTTGGTTATTATTTTATTTTCGGATGTTCACGGAAGGACAAGAACCTCCAGCCACCATCAAATTCATCTCTGAGAAACGACCACGCGTAAAATAGCTATTTTCCAATGTTATCGACCTTTAAATCATCCTACAGAGTGTTGCTGATGACTCTGCAGAGGTACTGAACCAGATAAAGAGGCTAGTTAATATCGAGTTGGATTTAAAAGGCTGGGAAAAATTAGCATAGACAGGCCTTCGTCAAGTAGAGGGTACTTAAGCTCATCAATTCATAACTCAAAACCTTAACGAGCTATTAGGGATATTCAAGCGAATACTCTACGCCACTAAGATTGAAAGATAAAGAGCAAAGACTCATGGCCAGAATACTGAGCGTACAGTGAAGCAGAGTGGAATCTGTGCCGATTTGAGAGAATAGACAATACTAAGGGCAGCAGTGGTGACTCGAGATTTGGCTCCAGTAGTGAGTAACATAATTGAGGAGGTGTCGGAGATGGGTGACTCCCAGCTCAAATACGAAACTACAAGACTAGGTATACTATTGAATGATTTGAAAGCAACCCTTGAGCATTACGAGTCTCAGGATGATCTTTACCGTGGAGTGTTGGACCAAATATCCAAAAAGACGAGACGATTGGAGCTGGACCTGCTCTAACAACCAGGCAGTGACGACAGTCGCAACTACGAAGTCAGTGGACAACTGATTGAGTAACTGAAATCATAGAACTATCTGCTCAAAGAGTACGTAACTATTAAGGATACTTACATTGATGAGAATAATGCAGAGTTTAAGGCTCAGATTAAGGTAGATTGGCAGCTATTCAGAAATATAATGATTTAGTGGAGGAACTAAGGGATGAGTTGGAGCATAAAGAGAGACAGTTGGATACTGTTTACAGGGATAATGATGAACTGCTGAGAATCAACACTACTTTAAAGAAAGAACATAAGCATACATGGAACGAAGCAACTACAAATTGTTCCAGTACGGGTGTATGGTAGAAACAACAGAAGGATGGTTCTCGAAAACGGATGATATTATCCCGAGAGCACCGTAAGAGCCAACCCAACTACACTGCTAACATCCATTCTAGGGGACATGACTAGCCCTCCCTATTTACTAACGGAGCCATAACCCGTCGTATTTTTTATTGACTTTCTAATATTCTATCTATAACATTTGTAGTCATCAATCTCTTAGAGGAGACCTGTTGTTGTTAGAAATTATCCCTTACACTAAAATATAATGAGCCAAACAAATACACAAATGAAAAAAACCGAATCAACTCCTACGGATCCATCCAAAAAACTACCCAAAGGGATGCTAAGATCTAATACTACCAGCAAATAATTACAGATATGCCAATTGTGCACCTGCCCCCTCATAGAGCCTATCCCCGTCTGGTAATAGTGTTCTTAGGAAGTGCCTTCTGCAATAAGGGTACCTGCTCTGATCACCTCTCCAAACAACGACTCCAGCCAGGAGACACCGGCAAACCCTCCGATAAAACAAAGTCTGTGTTCAAACCGATTTGTGACACATGTTAGAGTTTAGCCATACTCAAGCTGGTACTGTAGGACGAGTAAATAGCTGCAGAGTTGAGAGAGTTAGAGGGGATGTAGGCTACCCTTAAACAGAAATAACCGTAGGTGACAAAAAAAGCATAATAAGTTGGTGCTCGTTATAAAGGGAAATAGATTAAACTTGCCAATCTCTACGAGCAGCAGCAGAAGAGCACCGAGTAGCTACAGAGGAAACTATTGGAGTGCGCCTAGTGTGAGTATCGTCTTCCAGAGCAGGAAGAGTAAAATCGCACATTTTAGTAGTTGCTCAACACAGCCGTTACCTAAATAGAAGCACTATAGGCTGAACCCTTCAAGAGCTTGAAGGAAGATGCCGAAATTTTGTATTTTTAGAGTAAAATAGAGAAGCTGAGAGTTTGAAGAGGACAAAATAGTTGCTGAAACTATAGAAATCTATTGAGGATACTCAACGAGCAGTCAAGAAGGTTGAATCGGAGATATTATAGGCTTATTAAAACTGGGAGAAGGCGTAGCAGGCCAAAAGAGACAAAGCTAATAACCCTAAGCAGTGCCTCCTCTTCTGAGTTGTTATCCTTTGTATTCTAATATGCATACCTAACTCATGATACTGCTGCTATACCAAATAATATAATAAATATCTATGTTTCGTATTGCGAGCAGACTCAGCAAATCTCACTTCAGTAAGTTTGTTCCGCAGGTCGCTAAAGATGGAGCTTTCCCTCTCGCCAGAGACCCCGAAAGTCTCGTAGACGTCAACCTCAACCTGGATAAAATTGAGGAGAACGCCTACCTAGAGTACAGGAAGTATCCGTATGTGCCGCATCAGGACCCCAAGTCGAAAGAATACATCGAATCAACTATTGACGATTACCACGACCGTACCGAAGCATAGGCTTGGAATAACGTCATTGACCAGTTCAAGCACGACCTAAAACTTCAACGAGAGATATGGGATGCCATCGATAAGCTTGACCGCACCTACAAGAAGGGTGTTCCCGGCGTAGATACAAATATCAGTGGAGGTCCTAAACAGCCCAAACTGGAGGACCTTGGATTCCAACGGAGAGATGATGTCAACTACGGAACAGACACTTTCTTGAACCAAGATGCCTTTGTTCAAAACACTCCCTACTAACTCAATATGAGACCCAGCAATATCAGACAGTGGGAGGAGGAATACCGCAATCGACCAGCCAACAAGCATTTTAACCACGCCAAAGGTTACAAATATGATGTACCCATCAAACCAGAGGAGAAGTATGAGTACATAGCCGATAGGTTGGGTCACCCTGAGCTATTCGGAACCGCCGTAGATAGACTCTTCAGATTGGAGAATGATATCTTCCATCCTGAGTACGTCGATCAGCCCTTCGTAAAGACTCCTTCGAACAAACCCAATCCAGATCTTAACTTCGAGGAGGGCTAAGTAATATACGAGAATACAAGGCTGCTGGAGTGGATCAAGTTTTGGCAGTTATCCATCTTCTCCGTAGCTGGTTATGTCGCGCTATTCTTGCCCTATCAGCTCGTATTTAAAACCCACTTAACCCTGGAGTCGGCTGACGAAATCGGTAAGTTCTTCGCCTACCACTCTGTATCTCCCTACGCTATCGATACATACCACGTTGGCGTTCCGATCGTTGGAGGAGCTGCCTGCTACACAGTTTATCTGTTAATGAACCTCGCGAACAAGGTTGCCGAGAGCTATGTTGTGAAGATGTCCTACTCCAAAGACAAGGTAATTTTGCAGGCTACGAAGGAACTTATATTTGTTAAGAAGGTGGATCTCCACGGACTTGTTGAGGAGGAAGTTTACGAAGTGGCCCACCTCGAAATCCTACCGCCGAGTGTCCGGTCAGGGATGGGCGATGTGTCTGCGGTCGACAACGACGGGCTGACCACAGTGACGTGCCTGAATACCCAAAAGGAGCTGCTACTGTACAACTAGAAGAGATACTGGAACCCTACCCTCCGCAAGGAGTTCCTGAACTCTGTAAAAGTGCTTTAAAGTAGAAACTGAACATGTGGGACAAGTCATACTACGGGTATAATAGGGAAGAGGCCAAGCAGGAAGATCAGAAGTGGAGCGAGTACTTCGAGGCGTCCCTTCAGCAAAAAGAGCTTCCCAAGTGATATACAAATATAGAATACGGCAAAATAAATAAACAATTAGTAATATTATAGATATAAATTCAGTTGAAAATTTGATTAGTTAAATGTCGATACTTTTTGCAGTTTTTTGATTCAATTTTATCAAATTAGCTGAAGAGTTAATTGTGAATTAGTTAGTAGGACTTCTTGAAGCTTAGTAATTAAGTTTTATTGAAGATAAACTGAAAAACATAACATTTGAACTATCCTCTGTTATCGACTCAAAGAACATAAATCTATGATTTAACGTCTCATAACATAAAACCACTTCCGCAGACATCCCTATATTTGTATTTCGCTGTTAATTCAGTTCTTTTTCTCATCTTAACAATTCAAATTCTACGAACGTTGAGCTTAAGTTGAAAAACTCTTGATGCGGCTGGTTGCCCTAAGTATCTCTATTACCTCACTCGTCCCAGAAAGATGAGTAACTGGCGCCAGCCAATATTTAGTCATGACATTCAGCTTGATGGTATGTTGTTTGAGCTCTGAATTCTTCCTAAACAGAAGATAAGCAATAACAGTGGCTTATTCATAGTCGAAAACCTTTCAATATTCAGATAAAACTCTCATCATATTCATCCTGCCTACTGCTGAGTTTTGGACTAATTACAGGCCTAATGTTGTATTCTCTGTCCTTCTTAGTATTAACATGAATCATCCCCTCGTTTCAACATTGGATAGTTGTTCCTTCTTCATATTGCTGCTAGCTTAAGTAAATAATTAGGGGAAAATGGTACTTTTGGCGCCAAACATATAATTTCCCTCCTGACCGCCGT
>JAOXNN020215995.1:0-16626 GCA_028571205.2 Hydropsyche betteni
CCCATCTCTCCTGCCAAACGTCTAGGGCTTTTTCAAGCGCGCGTTTTTTAAATGCTTCAAAGGTTTCGTCTTCTCCTTATCAACTAGTGTCACTTAAAGAATATGTGATAGAACATGAAGACTAATTACAGTGAATCGGGGTAGTTAGAAATATTGAGAATAATGTAAAGTAAAGTAATGCTTATATGTACTTTATAAAATTAAATAAAAAATATTTTGATGCAAGCATCAAAACAAGTTTTTCAATCGTTAATCGAATGATTCATTTCATGTCATAGTATAACAGCTGATTTTCGACATTTTTAAAAAAAGCGTTTGGTGATATCTTTTCAAATCGATATTTCTGCCATTTGATGGAATTTAATTCCCTCTCACACTAGATATAAAATTGTTTTTTTTTAATATTGGAAACTGTTCATATGAAAACGTCAATTTTGCAAGATATTGGGTGTTGATAATGTATATTTTTTATCACCACAAAAAACCAACAATAATTAATATTATTATTAAGTCATCATCTTGCAGTCTGCATTGAATATTTCCCAAAGAAAATCAACAAGGATCCAAAAATAGATAATAGTTTCTTACTGTTCCACGATTTATGTGGATATTCATTTCTCTTGACAGTTATGGCATCGTTTGGATATTCGCATTCTCCTTCGTCATATCGATTTTCAGTTCCTTGATATTTTGTGGTCGTCGAAGTCGTAGTAGTTGAACGTTCAAAAGGACAACAAACTATCGTTTCGCTCGCACCGATGAACCCGCATGTCTGAAATAATAATGTTAAAATGTCTCAAATTTGATAAGAATCGATTGAATTTTAATGTATATATGATACTATTATACTTTGTCATTGACAGTGATTGTTTGATTAAAAGTCGAACTACCTGAGGTATTATTTTTCGTAATTTCAAGTCATCTTGAGCTAATTTACATTTTGAAAATGGTGTGCAGATTCCGGGAGAATTCGTTTTTCTTATGGCGCATTCATCACCTAATGACGATAAGTTGAATGTTTTTCAGTTAATTTTAATTAAAGGTTTTAATGCAAATATCACAGCAATTCAATATGTGATCGTGAGTGGAAATTTTATTTATATTCATATTTCCAAATAGAAAATAAAACACAACAGTGTTTTTAAGAATATTTACATTTAAAGAAATATTACATACAAAAATATTTATTATTATGATGCAATAGTTTAATTAAGTCGAATCTTTATTGTCTGTTGAAGTTATTCAAGGGATGTATTATACATATATTAACAGATATATGATTTACTTTTAACTTATTAGTTATAGAAAGCCTATAAAATGAAAGCAAAACATCACTTATTTAACAATACCATCAATTTTTCCGATATCTAATCATTATCATGTATGACATGAATAATTAAAATTAATTTTTCATATGATACTGTTTTCATAGATTATGTCATCGAATATTTGTAAATTTTTCGGAATTTTTGAGTTTCTCGAGAAGTTTGATTACTGTAAACTATCTCTTACTAAATAATAAGAAATTTAAGGTCTGTTTACAATTTCATTCATCCATCTACTGCATTTTTTTTTTACTTGAAATTTAACCTAGCGGAAAGTGTCCATGAATATATCTATTTATCTTGTTTATTTTTTTCATTTATAAGTATAAACTTCTTGATATTAAAAAAAATATGGGCAGAAATATTATACAATTTTTTTTGCAACAGCAGAAGAATTCTTGAAATAATTAAAGACGCAACTACAGAACCAGTATGACAAGCTTAAATATGTAAATTAAAGTGCAGTGCCTGTCAATAATGTATAGTTTAGCTACTTTTTTATTGTCTATTACTGAATTAAATTATATAAAAAAAATTATATTAAATCGAAAAACTCGGCATTGTTCGAGTTTTTGTAATTTATTTACAAAATAGCAATATTTATAAATAATCAGTATTCCGAGATTTCACTTATGTACAAAATCGTATACAAATTTTAATATTATTATAAATCAACCAATAAGCATTTTTTTTGTATCAATTTCAACGTGAAAAAATAGAAAAAGTTTTATATTATCTAATGAAGTTCAGAAGGTGAAGTGAATATAAAGTATGTACACTACCACCCATACTTTCTAACATATAAGAACAAAATTTTTTGTATAACTATGAGTTTTAAATTAAAATAAAATAAAAATCAGAAATTATGATATGATGCAAAATGTGCAAAACAAAAACGCCGTTTTCTTTATGAACACTAAAAGCAAAATAAACATGTGATGTATTTTCGTATTAGATTGTATTATATAAAAGAAAGAAAAAATCTGTTAATTCAAACGAAAAATATCGCATGAAAACAAAATATGGATTTTTTTTATTGTTCTATTCTTATTAGAAAAATTCGTAAAAATATTTTCTGTCACTTCTGATCATACGTATTCACCTAAATATGTATTCAAAATGATATCATATATTATTTAAAGTGAAAAATTTATTAAAAAATATGAGATATTAAAAAAATATGATCGTACAAATATTTACTATATGTATACGACCGGTACGGTATATAATTATTATTCACTCGCGAAATCATTTTAATTTATAAGATTTATATTCATCTTAAAGTGATAATATTAATATCATTGTATATTCAATATTGACGATCATTGAATATTAATTTCGTACTACTACTATAGTAGGAAAGAAAAGAGACTTAACGACAAAAGGCTTCGAGGTTATTATATTTCAATAATCGTAGGACATCTTCCTTATAATTTAAAAATAAATAAAAAAATAACCAATAACACACCAACCTTCGTACAAGGAGTTGACAATCACGAAACACGACACGAAAATAACAATCCTGATCATAGTGAAAATTTGAAAGTGTTATTGTGTAGACCTTCGCATTGAAGATATCGACTCAGACTGGTTTGTTGACGAGTAAATCATGTTTTTAAGAAGAAAATATCGTCGTTTTATAAATATATTTTTTGCTGACATTGGATCGTATGCCGATTTTGTAATTCGAAAGGAGGAAACGATTTGTATCGAATTTTATTTGAATGAATTTCGATTTTAAAAATTTCGATGTCGAATTTAACTTTTTTAATATTCATTTTGAATATTTTTATTTATCTGTTTCTATTTGACATTAAACATTATAAAACGATAAATTCGGAATTCGATTATTTTTTTGTGAAACGTTTCTTGGCTACTCCATCTTCAGATTTAATTTGCAAACTTATAAATTTTACTAAATATTATACAACCAAGTGTAGAACAAAATAGTCAATTTTCCTGTTTGGTAATTGCAGCAGGAAATACGTTAAAATTTTGTATTTGCTTACAACCTACATACTAAATTTAAAAAAAAATCCAGTAGACTAAATAAGTTGTGAAACATTGCATTTTGTAATAGAAAAAAAATTTAATCACTTAAAACGCAAACCTTTAAATATCTCGTAATGAAAGGGGATTGACTTAGACCACTTTCATAATTAAGGGCACATATATTTTTCGAAAATTAATTTTATGAAAAAATATCGATGAAATCAATATATTAATTTCAGAATATTTTCATTAGACTGACAAATTGCAATATAATCGTTAAAAAAGCATATAGAATGTATTTTTTTAGTCTGAGATGGAATTTCAATCTTCCGCTCGAAAATTATAAAATATCTTTTTCAAAAACTTTCAATACATTGATCGTAAGAGGGAAATTTAAACGACATTAAAAATATATTTATTATTAAAAATGGTTGCGAAATATTTAGATTCTGGTAAATAACATAACTATTGTACTTTGTAGAGGCTTTTTTTGAAACTTGCACGAAGCGATATAAAGAATTACACATTTACATTAAAACCTATTA
The DNA here is from genome assembly GCA_028571205.2 of Hydropsyche betteni. Classification (NCBI taxonomy): domain Eukaryota; kingdom Metazoa; phylum Arthropoda; class Insecta; order Trichoptera; family Hydropsychidae; genus Hydropsyche; species Hydropsyche betteni. The sequence goes on from JAOXNN020215995.1 coordinate 3,863, forward strand.
TTTTTCAGCGCACCGAGAAATCTTCTAAAAAACTATTATTTTCGTACACAAAATAATCGAAAATATGCTGAAAAAATTGATTAAAAACGTTATACTTTTTATATATACATAGTTTTTATTTGAATCGCAGTTAAAAGAAGCATTGCATTTACACAAATTAAATAGTTATCATATAAAATTGTATGATACATGTCATAAATATATAGTTAAATATCAACAACAATCATAAATTTTAAACAACTCATTTCAAAAATGACTATTAAGAACAAGACGATTCCATACAATAATTTCGATATTTGAGCAAATATTCACTAGAAACTAAGCAAGCAGATACGCAGAGAGTTCAAGCGAAAGTTATTTAAAAAAAATCATGAAATTTCTGGCCACACAACAAATTCGATCCAAGGAACAAATTCCGAAACTTTAGTATATAAAGCTGGTTTTCCAGCAATACCACAATTAGTTCCCGTAGAGATCACACCAATTACTGTATGTGTGCAATGTACTCCGTAATTGTATATTTGCAGAGGTCCTCCGGAATCACCCTGCAATGGAATTTATTTTTAATGGACGTAATATTAATTTATAATATATATTATACATAAAAAATAGGGGAAAACTGACTTGACACGTATCATTAGATTTATCTTTATTCCCATAACATATTTGGGTGTCAATGACCCCTTTTGGAAATTTTAACTGGCGGTTAATTTTTTCAGAGCATTCTTCGCTAAATATTTATAAGGTGGAAATTGGTATGTCAACTAATGATCGAGAAGAACACGTAGTGTCTACTCGTCGTATAAGTTTGAACTTCGAGAGTTTGTTTTGAACACGTTTTCACAACTCAAGCTAAAACGCTAACCCAACTTAACCCAAGCATGATATTTATGACGTATGTTTTTAGTTTAGACGCAATTATATGTAGGCAAAATTTGACAGTTGACATTCAAACAAAAATCGATAGTTTAGGTATACCCAAACTAGTATAGGTATAAACAAACAAAAGTGAACACTTGAACCGACATCGATAATCGAATAACTTCATTCATGCCATGTTATACCAGTCGATTTTTTTATATTTTAAAAAAGGGTGCTTAATGGTTAACTTTTTAAATCGATATCTCTAAAATTCGTTAGAGTATTATTCCCTTTTACACTAGATATAAATAGTTTTACTCAAAGCTTCGAAATCTGTTAATAATTTCAAAAAAAATCAATTTTTCAAGATGGTGCAGTTTTATTGACTCCCCACTATATCCACGTTAAGAATTTGAAAAGGAAAAATAATTAGAAAATAGTTATGATGAAAAAATTACATTCATAAAAGACTGTGAATTTTCGGATAGATAGTATTCTCTTACTTTTCCACGCGATGTTTGGATATTCATTTTCCGTAATATTTATAGCAATTGGTGGATAGGGACATTCATCTTCTTCATTATTTTCTTCATTACTTTCTTTATTATTTTCTTCAGTTTTCTAAGTCGTTGAAATTATATGTTCATCTTGGCAGCATACTAATATTCTACCTTCGACAGTAATGCATGTCTGAAATTATAAATCTATTACATTAACTTTCTCAATTGTGATCGAGTCGAATTCTTATTTTCATATTATTTGCAATTAAAATTGATTTTTAATTAATTTTAAGTCACCTGAGGTGGTTTTCCGTGATAATTTAAATTGTATAAAGCTGATTTACATTTTGGAATTTCAGTGCAGATACCAACTGAGTTCGTTTTCCTTACTGTGCAATAATCACTTGATGACAAAAAAATGAATTTTGTTACAATGCATTCAATTTCATGTTTTTTTTCAACAAATTTTCAAAATATTATTCGACGATCGCTAAAAATTTCTTATTATTTTTGTCCCGCATCCAATTAGTTTCTCAGTGATCAGAGTAGATCATTGAAATTCGTCACTTTAGCATCACGTTGGTTTTAAAATTCTTTTATCATTTTGTTTAAATTTAATTAATGTTGACTATCGTATGTTTATAGTTTAACCCTTTGACTGCTCCATTGAACACGTAAATTAGAAACCGACGCACTACGAATTTTCCTATAAAAGTATAAAACTCAAAACTCGAATTTGATATAATATTTGTATTAAAACTCATAGGGCTTGTTAAATCAATGATTCTATTTTGATTTTGAAAATTATAATTTTATAAATTTTTTTAATCGTAAGATTTCATCATTTTAAGTGTGGTATTCAAAAGCAGCACATATACTCTTTTTTGACCTATCATATTATATATTTTCAGTCCATCTTCATTCTGATGTGCATCGAATTTTAAAATATCCTGATTTAAAAAAAAAAATCTTTATTATTAATTAATGTTTCGGAATGTCTACACTTTTTTCCAAGTTATAATCTGGTAATAATTTATAGATGAGCTGAATATACCTGTTTTAAAGATGATAAATAAACTACATAGAATTTTTATTACGAGTAGAACTTGTTTAACTGTATTATTTCTGGATTCTAAATTTTGCAGTAGAATGTGATATAGGATTATTATGAACTGACAAAAATACTAATTAATTTCATTAGGTTGAATTTGTGAAATCATGGAATTTTGAATTTCCGTCACGTATTTTCGAATGTGTTCTTTGAAATTTAAATAGGTAAATTTAGATTTGAACTATTAAAATATAATAGATGCGTATTTTATACCATTGAGATAGTCACAAAATACATAAAACGTTTATAAAATACAACAATAATACTGAAAAAATATGAATGTACATACGTCGAAAAATTCATGGAAGAATGACGTCACCATTCTAATGTTCTAATGTTTTGGATACGGCTGTTATTAGATTCGATTTAATTTATCGCCAATTCAATGAAAGTTAGTACTGCATTTTCACTGATTGTTATTTTTAGAAAATCTAAACAATTCGAAAATGGTAAAAAAATAATTTTGACCGACCTTCATTTAAACTTCTAACTGCCACAAAACACAAAACGATGATAATGAATCTTTTCATTGCGAAAATAACAAACTAGTTTTTCTGTCGTTTTTCGTATCGAAGATGTCGACTCAGACTGACCAAATTGCATATACTAAAATAACGTATTATCTGTTTTGAAAGCGTGTTTTGCCATAAACTCTCTGCTGAATTTGATATTGATTCCGAGAAAAAGTGTACCTTATCGTGCTAAATTACTGATTTCTAGAACTCAAATAAAATGGGTTTTTTAGTGACGCAGTATCAATCTTGAAGATTTTATCTACAATATTCACTCAATGCATTGTAAAATATTTGCAGGTAAACTAACAAAATCGGCAATATATTTCGTAATGTGGTGAGTACAGCGCGCCGAAAGAGTGGAAAGGGTTAACAGAAATGACAATTTCCGTAAATTAAGTGAACTATTATATTATAGTTGTAGTATCAGTTTTCTTTTTCGCGATGGTACCCTAGACTAGATTCTAGCCAATGAATCCATTGAGCCAACATAATTTTTAATTTTCCAATTTTTTCGTGTAAAAAATAATTATTCGCGGACCGGATTGAAAACATTTTGGACCGGATTTCATCCGCGGGTCGGAGTTTGCCGATACCTGATATAGAATATGTCGAAAAATTATCAAATAACGACTTGACCTTAACTTATCGCATATTATTTAATTTAATACTAGCTGATTCGAAAATTTATTTATTTTTTAATTAATTATAATGAATTGATTTTTAAAACGTCGTTTTTAATGATTTAGTAGCTTATGCACTGTCTCTATGGATAAAACTCAAACATCGAGGTTGAAGTTCAACTTATTTGTAGACTCATTGATAAATTATCTTCTGTATATGTCGTTTCTAAAAATTTAAACGATATTATTACAAAATAAACAAAATAAAAATAAAAAATAGGTAAATATTTGGATTTCAACTCCAATCCGAGTGAGCAAAACGTTCAGTTCGTCATTGTTAGCAGAAGCGTGATGTGTTATATTATATTGCACGAAACACAATTCATCGAAAGTATTATAAATTTTAGTTTGTTTCAATAAGTGAAAATTTCATTATATAAAAATGAATCTTACTATTTTTTTTACAATCTTATTTTCGATTATAATCGTACCATCATCAGCAGTTTATAAAATCAACAAGTGTTGTCCCGATGGGCAAATGTATGAAATGGTTAATGAAAACCCTATCTGTGTACCCGTTAAAAATCGATCTTTTAAATATAATTGGTTACCCGAAAGTGTAAATGAAACCATTATGAATAATTTAAAAATAAATTTTACTAACTCTCAATGTTCTGAATTCGATGCAGAATGGAGTGCAAAATTTTCTCTAATTATCAATGAAAATTCAATATTTCTCGAAGATGAAATAATATTTAAAGACAGTTCATTTTGTTTGGATACATTTAATTATAATGCAAGAATAATAATAGTAGCTCGTGAATGTCCATGTTTAGAAAAAAAATGTATATCAAAGTGTTGTGAAAGTGGGAAACATTTAAACGATACTAATCATTGCATAGATTCAGGAAACTCAACTGACTGGATGTTCGATAACATAAATGAAACTATTTCGGGAAATTATAAAATAACCTATGGGTTTCCTCGTTGCAAAGATTTAAACAAAACTGCTAGATATGTCACTAAATATAAACTCAACAGTAACGGGTCCATAACTACAAACGTGGTAACCGTCATCGATCTGATCGAATATTGTGGAGATTACAAGCAGAAAAGTGATGGTTCTATTACGGAGACGATTATCGCTTGTTTCGACGAAATCACAATCTCGACCGAATCGATTTTTTACGGTATTCTGAGTTTTGTTGGAGCATTTTTCTTTTTGGTAACTACCATTTTTCTCTTTTGGATTCCTGAATTGGGCGGCTCTCCCAAATGGGCGGTGGCTATTCATACTTCATGTTTTTTTGTTGCTTATATGGTTTTGGCTTATCAACACCTTTCGCCGTCATTATTCGGAAAAGTTTTCTGCAAAATAATAGGTGAGTATTATTAATAATATAATTTATGAGTGGATCTGATTAAATTTCAATATCTAGTTTTTGGATTGAGCGTTTTCAAATTTCAGCTTTCGTGATGCAGTTTTCGTTTTTGGCTTCGTTCTTTTGGTTGAACGTTATGTGCATCAACTTTTCATTGATACTTTCAAAAGCATTAAGGGAAAGTAAATATAATGAAAAACAAAAATTCGTAGGATATTCTCTGTATGCTTGGATTGGAGCTTCGTTAATTACATTAGTTACAATTGTCGCTGAATTTTCTCCTATTTTAGATGAATATTCATCATTAAAACCTAATTTTGGAGAAGTTAAATGCTGGTTCACAAGTATTGTCCGACAAAATAATTATTGTTTTTAGACTTATTTTGATTAAAATAATATATTAATATTTTATGTCCACAGCAACTCAAGCAGTTTGGTTATATTTTTTTGGTCCAATTGGAATATTGCTGTTATTTAACTTGGTTTTATTCGTTTATGCATCTATTAAGTTAATCATACATAGACGAGAACTACAAACATCCGAAAATGAAGACAATAGAAAAAAAAATAATAATAAAAATAAACGCAGGTCAGTCTTGTGTAACTTCTTACACTCCGTGTATTATGAACTACATAAATCATTATACATTTCACTTTTTTTCATAGATTTTTACTTCTCTTGAAGTTATTGTTTTTGATGGGAATCCTTTGGATAACCGAAATAGTATCTTGGGTTTTTGATGACCAAGACAGTGCATGGCACTATGTTTGGTACTTGACGGATACCTTGAATTTGCTGAGAGCTGTTTTTATATTTATCATATTTTGTTGCACAAAGAGGGCTCGTTACAAAATCGACAAAAAAGCTCCATGGATTAGAAGAAGCAGAATATACATCATGAGCTTTCTGTGCCGAAAAGTGCCCGATCTTAACTTTGAAAGGAACGGACAAAATTCGAATTTATCTTCGTCTGGATCGCTTGCAAGTGAAATCGACGGATTCAGTTTGAAACCAATCGAAAATTAGTTTTAAAATAAATCAATATGTTACAATAATGAATGTGAATTATAAAAAGATTACTAATAAAACAAAATTCAACCCTTATTAAGTGCCGTGTATTTTTTTACAGTTAACTAATGTGTCAAGCATAAAAATAACTATTCAAACGATATCAGATACTAACGTACCGCCCTTGGATGAAAATACGTTAATTTGGCAAATGTTTGACATCACATTACATGACTAACAACAAGCCTTGTTATTAGAACGAATGCTCGCACAAGACAGCATATGTGTCAGTTTATAAGCTATATGTTACCAAACGAAAATAGTTTGATGTTTGCCATACAGTCAACAATGACTCTCAAAGGATACTTTGAATCGGTGTTTTTTATAAAACTTGCTAATATTTTTAATATAGTATTTATATTATATTCGCTAACACGAATTTTGTAGAAAAAAGGATTATTGGATATTTGACTTGATTGACAAATATACATATGATGACATAAAAAACAAAACGAAACAAAAAAAAAATAGAATTAATATATTACATATAATAAATGAGTACCAAGAAAAAAATAACGGTTTTACATTCTGTTAGCGTAGTAGTAATCTTCTATATAAATAAAAATGAATGTACGTGTGTGTGTTGGTTATGCATGCCTTTACCGCTTATCTGAATACAATAAAATTTTGTAAATATGTTAGTTGTGCATTCAGAAAAGTTTTTGTATCATTAAAACAATTTTATAACTCAATTTGAAGCTATTTTAAGATGAAAAGCAACGCCGGTCACCCGAGCCCGTTACCCGAGCAACACCAGGTAAAATCCGCTAGTATATAATATAAAACGTGACAATTAATGCGATTTGTACATTTGCTAAATTAAAAAAAATTTAGTCTTTTAAATTTATTGTTTGACAAATTATAAGTAAACTATTCTTCCTCATTGAAGTCAGATGGATTTCATAGGAGTTATTTTAAATAATTAGTTTATTAAAAAAAACTATTGAATTTTTTAAAGATAATAATCATTTTATTTGTGAAGAATTTTTAAGTTCCATTTGTTTGACTGATCTATATAATTTTTTTAACTAATCGTTGGATACTTTAGAAGGTAAATATATCAGTATTGCTCGATCGAAAAAAAAAACTCGGAACTATTCAAATCAGTTTTACGATTGATATAAGGTTTGAACTTGAAAAAAAAACTTTTTATTCGGTAATAAAGGGGAGTTTGGAAAAAAAGGTTAGCAAGCTCTATATACGGTATAGTTACGTTTGTTTTGTCCGAATGAAGCTTTATTCAGTTTGGCATTGTATGTGGAAAAGCTAGTATTCGTGTCGAGTAACACATCATTAGCGTGACAGCTAGATTCATATTGTATTTTGTTCTTATCTTGTTGGAAATTGAAGAAACATGGGTCTTATCAACTTCTTTGTAGTTTTATTTGTGATTAAAGTTGTCCCATCATCAGCAATCTACGAAATAAATAAGTGCTGTCCTCATGGACAGATGGTTAATATGGTTGATGACCAAATTATTTGTGAACTTGCTGATAATTCATCTTCTAAATATGATTGGTTACCCGAAAGTGTAAATGAAACCATTTTAAATAATTTAAAAGTAAATATTAATAACGCTCAATGTTCTGATCGCGATGTTCAATGGAGTGCAAAATTTTCTCTAATTATCAATGAAAATTCAATATTTCTCGAAGACGAATTGACATTCAAAGACAGTTCATTTTGTTTGGAAAAACTTAATTATAATGGGAAAATATTAATTATAGCTCGTAAATGTCCATGCTTAGAACAAATTTGTATACCTAAATGTTGCGAAAGTGGGAAACATTTAAACGATACTAATCATTGCAAAGATTCTGGAAACACAACTGATTGGATGTTCGATAACATAAACGAAACTATTACGGAAAAGTATAAAACAACCTATGGTTTCCCTCAGTGCAAAGATTTAAATAAAACGTCTAAATATGTCGCTAAATATAAACTCAACAGTAAAGGGTCCATAACTACAAACGTGATAACTGTCATCGAACCGTTTGAGTATTGTGGAGATTACAAGCAGGAAGGTGATGGTCCTAGAATGGAGACCATTTTCGCATGTTTCGACAAAATAACAATCTCGAACGAATCGACGGTCTATGGTGTCATGAGTCTCATAGGGGCATTTTTCTTTTTGATAACCACCATTTTTCTCTTTTGGATTCCTGAGTTGGGCGGCTCTCCCAAATGGGCGGTGGCTATCCATACTTCATGTTTTTTTATTGCTCACTTATCTATGGCATATCAGCAACTATCACCATTGTTGTTTGGGAAAAAATTCTGTATAATTATAGGTAATTATACTTATTTATTATATTTTTTTTGATTAATTGTAAGAGTTTTCTTCTTTGAGATAAAAAATAATCTTACAAGTGAATATTTGTGATTTTCAGCCTTCGTGATGCAATTCTCATTTATAGCTGCGTTTTTTTGGTCGAGTGTTATGTGCATAGATTTGTCACGAACATTTAGAAGTGTGAGAGCTTTGGATCGCAAGAAACATAACGAAATGAAAAACTTCATAAGATATTCGTTATATGCATGGGCTGGATCTTTGTCAGTTACATTAGTCACCGGCGTTTTTGAATTTTCATCGATTTTAGCTGAAGATTCAAATCTGAAACCAAACTTTGGAGAAATCAAATGCTGGTTTATACGTAAGTTTATGGAGTTAATTTTCCGAATATGTTTGTTTTTTAAATTTATTTATTGTATTCAATGTTCACAGAGAAAGAAGCTATCTGGGTTTTCTTTTTCGGTCCTATCGGATTACTTTTATCCTTAAATTTAGTTTTATTTTTATACACGTCGTTTAAAATAATAAAACTGAAACGAGAAACCAAAGCCCTCCAATATGACGATAACAAACAACGAAACCGCAAAAAAAATGAAAAGAGGTTCGTAGTCATTATTTAAATCAATAAATTACGTATTCATTACTTGCATCAATTTTTTTTTTATTTCGTCATATTTTCTTACAAGGTTTTCACTCTACTTAAAAATATTCATGTTGATGGGCTTACCGTGGCTAACTGAAATTATTTCTTGGACTCTTGACGACAAAGACAGCATTTGGCACTACTTTTGGTACATAACGGATATCATTAACGCGATGAGAGCCATATTCATATTCATTATGTTTTGTTGCAAGAAAAAGGCCTGGATTGAGATGGTGAAAAAAGCACCGTGGTTAGACCGGTGCAAGAAGCGCATATTGAATTCGCTTTGTGGAAATAAATCCATCGATACCAATATAGAAGAGTATGGTACAGCCTCTACAAATCTTGGACCGAGTGAAAGTACCTATAAAGATATTTCTAATGTCATGTCAGAACCGAATGGAAATGAAAATAAGAATGAAATCAAATGAGGTTTTCTCGATGAGAAATTTATAATAATTTGAGGTGTAAACTATTTTATTTTCCATTTAATCAATCATTTAGAAACAAATTTTTAATAATAGAAATTTATTTATTTGTTTAGCATCAATGATTTTAGTTTTCTTTTTCATTTATTTCGCTCTCTATGACGCCACACGCTTTTATTATATGTATAAATTTATATAAATGTTTCAATTGATAGAATTCACTTCCTATAGTCTTTTTATGTATGTGAAATGGATTATTCATATAATTAATATTATATAAGAAGTAGTGATATCTTATTGTAAGATATGTTATTTTTTCGTGTACAATATAATATTAAATTTTTCGTCTTGGACACGAAATAAATAAATTAACGTTTCTGATAAAAGAACATTGTCATATTTTATACTTGATATAATATTAAAAAAACGTATTTTTTCATTGGAAAATATTTTATATGTAAAATTAGCGATGGGACGAGTCTAGAACCTCATGAGAGAAGTTGAAATACTGGTTATAATATTATGAAAAACAATTAATACGATTTAAGCAAAATAACTCGAAAGATTCAGTCGTTCTCGAGTATTTGATAAGAGTGTTTGTCTTAATGAAACACCTGAAGAAATCCTTCATAACCGTAGAAAATTAAATACTGAAATCTTTATCGAAAATGATTTTATTTCTGATTATCACTATCGTTTCGTCATCACTATCGTATGGAATCAACAAATGCTGTCCTGATGGAAAAAATTTAAACAATGATGAAGTATGTATAAATTCTGAAAGCGATATCAATCAGAAATTTCACGCATCACTAGTAGCAGCAGGAAAGGAAATAACATCTTATCAGTTTCCCAAATGCAGTGGTAGGATAAATACAGAATACGCGCGCAAATATAAAAATAATGGAGATGGAAGCATAACCTTAAACGCGAAACGTGTTCGAAAGTGGTATGAATATTGTGTTGATTACATGCTAATAAATAATGTTCCAGAAGAGAAAATAATAGCGTGTAATAAAAAAGTAGAATGGGAATTCAATTGTGGAAAAGGACCATGTATATTTAAATGTTGTAAGAAAGGATCGTATTTAGATGATGAAGGGAATTGCAAAAAATCTAAAAACGTGATTGATTGGAAATTTAACTCATCACAAGAAGCAATAATAGGAGAGCATAAAATCATATACGGATATCCTAGATGCAGTTCGCATTCAATACAAAATATCGATCAATATACACTTAATAGTGATAGAAGTATATTTTTCAATGTGGAGCGAGTTATCAACCAGAATGAGTATTGCGAGGACTATATGCTGAAAAAAAATAATAATATACTGAAGAGAATGATTATTTGTAGCGATGAAGAAGAAAACAGAGAGAAATGTCAGAAGGAGCGTTGTATTTTTAAATGTTGTGACAGATTATCAAATTTAAACGATGATCTTTATTGTATTTCTTTTTTAAAACTATATGAATGGGAATTTAGCCCGTATCAAGAAGCCACCATAGGGAAGTATAGAATAGTACATGGTTTTGCCAAATGCAGTCGGCCATTTACTCAGGATATATATGAATATGATTTGAATAGTAATGGAAGTATTTCTCTAACTGACAACCGTGTTTTCAATTGGGATGAGTACTGTGTAGATTATAAGCAAGTACCAAGAGATAATAATTATTTTGGGAAAAAAGTGTTAGGTTGCCGAAATAATGAATTCATATCGAATATTGTATGTCGGCAAGCAACCTGCATATTTAAATGTTGTGATAATGGAAAATATTTAGACAATACAGGATCATGCATAGATTCTGGAAATGCTCCCAATTGGAAATTCGACACAAAGCAAGAAGCTAAATTAGATGCGTATAGATTATTTCCAAAATTTCCAGAGTGCAATCGTAAAAGCATAGAGTATGTCGATAAATATAAGCTGTATAAAGACGGAAAAATATTTCTAACAACCACAAACCGTACTATCCATCCATATGATTACTGCGGAGATTATACTTTGGGAAATAATAACGAGTTAGTGGAGAAAATAATTATTTGTAAAAATGATCATTTGTAATTTTTGGTGTTGTGAAACTAATAAAAGCTTTTCTATATTTTATTACAATTTGTGTGATGAATATTTTGGGTCGATTTTTCAAGTGGTTGTTTGTTGATGTATTATTTAATTATTCATATTTGTAACGCATATTATTTTTTTTATTATATTTAGAGCCTTATATGTAACAAGCAAAACATAAAATAAAAAAAAAAGCGCTTATATGCCAATTTGCATAAACTTCGATGATATTTTATTACTCACTCATTTTTTATAAGACTTTTCTATGCAGTATTCTTTATTTTCTTCTCAACTATCTTACTTTTTTTTTAAATTAATTCCCCAAAAAGCGTAGAAGATAGACAAAGAGACTTTCAGTTTTATTATGGTACTAATATATAGGCCCGATGTTAATAACATCGGCTATGAATGTAAAGTTTGAAGAAATATATTGATAACCCAATTTATATCGATCATTTTTTAAATTATGTTAATATATATATGATATAAATAGGCCTAATATATTTATAAAGTTATAGTATAGTCATATAATTATTAGTATACGTACAAATTTACGTAAAAAAGTTAAAAAAAAAAACAAATAAAATGAACTCGAGACTTTTTTGACGACGACGAAATTTTCAAAACGTCGTACCGGCGCCGTTTATTTTCAGAAAGCCTTCAAATTTTTTGGGTGATATCTGGCTAGTGTTAGTATCGTAAAATATCAAAACCTGCACGTTTCATCAAAAAACTACCAAGTAAATGAAAACGGCTGTTTCATGCCACTTCTCCCCTACTTACCTACTTCACCAATTTTTTTATATATTTCAATATTATTTTTTCGTGTTTTTTTAAACTGACTCGTTCATGCCACTTCTCCCCGATATATTTTAGGATGTGGCTATTTTGCATTGTGGCTCTGGCTTTGCCTATATGTGACCAAAACATGATTAAAATTCTGACCGATGACAAATAAATTCTGATAAATGGAATGAGAATTCTGACCAAAATCGTATTTAAATTCTGACCATTGAAATATTTAGTAGCCATAAATTTCTTATTTTAAAGTGAAAAATGTTTTTTATATATATACATATATGATTATTTCTTTTTTTTTACATTGAAAAATAAATATTTTAAAAGTAGGTATAATACACACAATCGGTGCTTTTTTTAAAAAAATAAGGTGCCGGAACGCACTTTTTTCAAGACTTTTAATTTAATTATTTTATGGGTCCTATGATACCCCTATATTCAAAAGGGATTAACAGTCAATGGCTTCCAAGAA
>JAOXNN020216074.1:0-16609 GCA_028571205.2 Hydropsyche betteni
AAAAATTCACACGTCAATTTGTCCGTTAAAATTTGGAGATTTTCGGTACAAAACAACTGATTGACCTTTCAGAGTGAGTGTAATATTTATTTATGAGCAAATCATTGTTGAATGAAATATCACACGTACCTACGAGGAATACAAATTTTCGTATGCACGAACTTTTTTCCCGAAAATAAGCCCTAACACAATATCCGGGTACAAAATTAATATAAGACCGGGTCTTATTTTCGAGAGAACGCGGTACGTCCATTCACAACAAACCTTAAAACCCCGCACATCTCAGCCACAACAACCCTATACCGACCCATCCAAACGCCAAACGTGACTAACGATCTCAAACCAACCCGCAGGTGTCGCCGAAGACTACAAAGAGGGCAACAACCCGAGCACGCAAACCTACGATATACGGTTCAGCGTCAGCCAGCAGGCGGGGGCGCAGGCGCTGATGGGGGCCCGGGGGCTGTGTAGCGGCCGCCGGGAGCCCCACAGGGTGCGCTTCCCCCCGCAGCCGGGGCTCTGCCCCCGGCCGGACACCTGCTGCGTCCACTCGCTCGATCTGACGGCGACCAGCAGGCTATAGCACTCGAGGACGATCGTCTGAACGAATGGGGCTCGACCGCCGTGTGAACAAATGTGCTATTGGTGAACGGAGTGGTGAACAAATGTGCTATTGGTGAACGGAGTGGTGAACAAATGTGCTATTGGTGAACGGAGTGGTGAACAGTGGCTTGGCGGGGTCGCTTCCTTGTGTGGCGCAAGCAAGAGTGTTGGTCAGTCGGTTGTTCGCTAGACGGTTGATCGGTTGATGATTTTTTATGGATATCGGTTATTGGACCGGCAAAATAGGCCTACTTGTAAACAAATTAGGTATTTGTCACGAAATGATATGCAAATGTTTAACGTTTCATCGTTCGAATAGAAAAAACGGCCGTTTCTAAAATAGCTCGCACGATCCAATCGGGGTCCGTCAGGCAAATCAAATGTCAAATGAGTTGCTAGCAATAAAAATAACGCTCTTGAATGTTTACGGCCCTGTAAATCCTTTTGGCGCCTCTTAAAAAATATTCTCGAACTAAATTCAGTTCAGTTTAACCCATCGACGCGTTTAGTAATAAATACGTTCAAAATTTTGACTCACTGACAATGAGACATGCAGTGTTTAATAAATGCGTTTAGTTTTTCTGACTGTGAAATGCAGCTTTGCCCATACGAAATTTTATCAAACCGTCAAATGCATAATAACCTGCAATGTCAAAATCGTTCTCAGAAAATAACTGTTGATCACATTTTATATAATATTTTTTTAATTTCCATATCTTAATGTAATATAGTAATTTACAATCAAAAAAAATTATTTAACGTTTAGTTTTTATAATAAGTACACTGCCAGAAATTTATTTTTGATACTGGCAACCTATTTGACGGACGGACAAGCTATTTTAGAGATGTTAATTTGACATTAAATTCCGTTTTTTATGCGGGTAAATATCGATGAAGGGGTTGTTGGTTGAAAATGGCTTGAACAGTCAACTTCTTTATGTACATATGTAGGTGCGGATGTTGAGTTGTCGACGTCGAATATTCGTATTTTGTATTGGATCGGTTCTATGCGGTGTCCTGTTCGAGTACAGGTCATTGATGAAGATTGCAGGCGGAAAATGTTAATTGTGATTTTCCGGTGCAAGATCGCGTGTATAAATGTTTTTATCGATTATTACAGAATACTTGAATATAATTCGCGACGCTGTATAATAAAATGATGATCTTCACTTATACATTGTTGTCCGATTAGATGTAAATGTTACTCGGATTTTACCGTTATGCGAGAAAATATATTTCCTCGATTTGATCGTTTTACTATCTGTATAAATATCTTATTATACACAGATTTTTTACGACCAGAAAAATTAATTTTAAATTAATTTATCTTAATTGTTATAGTAGAAGTTGAGATCTTGATATTGGGTATCAATTGGATAGTGAAATATGATTCACCTAACAAACAAAAGGCAGAGCTTATAGGTTTTAAATTTAGGTCTGTACAAATTTATGTATTAAGTGGCAGCATTGTAAAATATTTAACATCGATATTTTTTGTGTAATTAATAGTAACTCTATATTCATAAAATATTTATAAAATTAAGGGAAAGTGCTCAAATTTGTTAAAAAGACAAACCAAAATAATTATATTTTTCTGAAGGGATTGAACATTTTATAAATGGGAGAAATACATCGATTTTTTTGTTTCATTCTAAAAAAAATCAGTTAAAATATATTATCATAATTTATGGAAAATAAATTTAATTCATGTATCAATTTTCCGTCAAAATCATACATGAATTCCATAACGTTATATAATTTTTTATAAAATTTTTCGAAAACGAATCTTATTCTTCGAACAGGTTTATTTGAATTATTATGAGCTATCAATCATTTGAAATTTTTACTACACCAAAATACGTCTTCATCCTCATGAATAAATTTTCATTCATTTAAAACCTGTACGTTAACGGTTTTTTTGACGTTAACTCTTCATCTTTGAGGAAAATATTTATTATTTTTAAATACGACACGTTGCTCAATTTAGATCGCAAAACAATATGTTGTAATTAAAATATCAATCTTAATTTCATTTTAAATACATTTAAGAATAAGTATATAATTACAAAATATAGACTGATTTATAATTTTGGAAGATTTCGTGTACATATAAAATAATTGTAAATAAATTGAATCTTGTTATTGTTGTAAATTATGCTAAAATTTGTGTGAATTGTTAAGCATCCTGTAAATTTTAAAATTTCACATTGTTGAACGAGCTTATATTAAGATGATCAAAAATAACTCTCAGTGTATTATATGTGATTCTGATAAGAAATAATGTTATAAATTAATATTATTATATATAATATGCATATGTATAAATATTCCTTATTACTTTTTTTTTCCTAGTTATATGTTCAAAATATATGTTACGTATGCATATTTAAAATTATTTTTTTATAGAAAATGCTACGACTATTATTTAAATATTTTAAATCTTTGTAAATTATTTCTGAAAAAATTTAAACTTTTTAATTTATAAATGCCTAAAAAAATATTGTAATACAAAAAAACAAAAAGTTTAAACACATTGATTGTATAAATGTCAAATAAATATGATTATCGAAAAAACTTAAATATTTGAAAAAATTTTATTTGACCCCAATATTTTAAGCATTCACATTTTCAAATATTTATTCAACTTACAGAAAATTAAAAAAGAAATGAATAGGCTTAAATGAAACATATTATCCTAACGTTGGAACCTGTAAGGCAAAAAAATGTTAGATTTATTTAATATACTTTGTACTTAAAATAGATAAACGAGCATCAGTTGGTAATATTCATTTTAAAAGTTCAAAAAACCAATATAATAAAATCAAATACCCGATATCAATGATTAAGCGATGAAAATTAAAAAGATATGCGACTATGCGAAAGAAAATTTTCCGTTGACCATTTATCAACGTGGCAAAATCCGTATCAATTATATGCATAGGCATATTTTATAGGCACATCAATTTTTTTACAATACCCGTAAAGAACAACCTAATTTGTCAAAGTCTTTATTAAAAGAGATGAGAATATTCGAAAAATGCACGTACAGGAATAAAAATAACTTACCAGTTTGATTATGCGATATTGAACCACTTTTTTGAATTATTACAAAAGTACACAACAGTCAAACAAATTCAAGATATCATCATTATGACACCATATAACAACAAAAAAATTAATTATCTATTCTCATTAACACCACGGCATTGAAAAACGACCACTTTCGAATCGATCAACAATTAACATACAAAAATTATAAACAACTATCACATAATTATCGCGTATTACATCCGCATAAAATTATAACAATTGCAAAACGGCAACAACACGACCGCTATGACGACCGAAGCCGAACGATCGCGATTTAATGCATAATTGCATTACATTTTTTTTTATTTTTGCAATGCTATAAGCGATTTCACCGTGTGGATTTTTGCACTAAGGTCGAGACTGGATTACGAAAAAAATTAATGCATAGGTTCATTTTCATCGTGTCTTTGATACTCAACAGTCCGGGTCGCGATTCAAAACGTGTAACAACTAACATAAAGTGAAGCCGGCTAGATGCGTTTGTTCGTATTAATTTTACCGCATGATAAATGGGCAGAATCTTGTTTCGATTCAAATTAGAGTTCAGGTTTGATTGCTTTTTTTTTCGTATAAAAAACCGTTTATTTTTTGGATATGTTGTTTAGTGGATGAAGTGTAAATTTCGTATCCGACAGAAGTAATGTGAGATCGAATGGCGTTTCGTATGTTAATTTAGGATTGAAATTTTTAAGCCAGTGACCAGTTTGTGGCAAATTTATTTCCCTTGCTCAGCGACATTTACATTATAAATCCGTTAATGAACCGTATGCATATAATCACTTCAATATAAAAAAAAATGATTTTCTTAACCCTGCTGTTGGTGTTCGGACTATCGTTTATTATTTTTATGATGCGTTTTTCATAAAAATAAAATATGCGAATTGAATAGATCGTCATTTTCATCACGAAAACCTTTAAGTCTCTCGCTTCGAGAATTTTTTTTTATCGTTTATTCTTATAATGTTTGTCTAGCTCCATTGAAATATACTTAGTGATCTGTTATGTATATAAGAGAAATTCATATTTTTTATGTAGGATTTTTTAAGTATTCATACTCAAAAATTATTATAATATCAGCCATAAATTGAATCATCAACGTTTTTCTAAAATTTCCGTCCTTTTTTATCTATCTAATGTAATTTTATTTTTTTTATATCGATCTATTATATATTATACATACATTTTATTTATTTATTTATTCATCAATATCAATTACTTGAATCACGTTTTTCATTTTTTTTTCGAATTTCTTCTGACATATTTCTGTATGCATGCTTCGAAGATTTTTTGCGCAAACAGAATTCTCTTGAATATTTTCTTTTCCAACGTCTTAGTTCATATTTATGTCGATATAAAAATATACGACGTTATATTATATATATAAAATTACGCATTATATTGTACAAAATATTCAAATTAAAACATTTTTCTAATGCTCTTCATTAAAATATTATACATTATTTGAAATGTATTATATTCTTTTCACATATACTCATCGGCACAATTATAAAGTTTATTTAAAATTATAAATGATTACCACTAAATGAAATCGATTGATTTATAATAAAAAAATATATTTTTTCGATTAGGTTGCGCACATCTCATGGTTAAATTTGAATAATTTGGCAACAGAAGTTGTGTCATAGGGTACATTATTTTTACAGTTATTTTATAAGAATTTTTTCGGGCAATTCCTCTCTGCCATATAAAAGATACGATACTACTAGAAAATGACCACTTGCTGTTCGTATTCCATTGCTTTCGGTAAATTTATAACATTGGACAAGTGCACGCTTTGAAAAGGGTAATTCGTTTTTTTTTTTCAACTATCAGAACTATTTTCAGAATAATTTCAATATACGTCTTTTTTATCAGAATATTAATGACAAAATCCGAAATGAAGCTTCTCTTAGGAATAATTTTATTTGTGTTCACCTTTGTCGAAGGTAATATATTCGTTAATCGTCTTATTAAATGTTAAAAAATAAATAAATAATCCTTTTTCGTTTCATAAAAAGCAGGTGAAGATTCTGTTAAAACACCATTAAATTATACAAATACCAGAAATGCAAGAAGCGCAAGACAACAAACAGTACCGATAACATTAAATTTACAGGATGTTATAATAGGAATCAATATTTTGAAAATGCAAAAAGGTGAAATGTTAAAAATTAAACCAGTATTTGATAAAAAATACGAAATATTTTCAACAGTGAGTATTGATTTATCTATTTTTATGATTTGTTTTGTTTGATTTGATGTTCATATGTCTTTATTATAAAGAATATTACGAATCAATACGATGACAATGACGATTTTGATGATGACTGTGAATCAGGAAATTGCGATAAACATCCGAACGATAAAAATTTATTGAATCTTTTTAAAGGCGTAAGTACTTCAATAATATTTCAGTTATTAATAATTTATAACACTTTTTAATTCATTTTATATCGCAAAGTTTTACATATATTTTACCGTT
Organism: Hydropsyche betteni; assembly: GCA_028571205.2. Taxonomy (NCBI): domain Eukaryota; kingdom Metazoa; phylum Arthropoda; class Insecta; order Trichoptera; family Hydropsychidae; genus Hydropsyche; species Hydropsyche betteni. The sequence continues at coordinate 6,176 of JAOXNN020216074.1, forward strand.
ATCTTACAATATAATATTAAATGATTCCTCAATATGTATAGTAGTCTAAAAATTAAATTTTTTCAAATATAGATTATAAACTCAAATGACGTTAATGAATTAAATGACAGCGAAGAGCAGAAAGACGAAGCTGACGTAAATTTAGTTCTCGGTAAAACAATAAACTTGTTCAGTGCTCCTGGTTTGGCGACCACGGCAGGTTACTTTTTTTTAATATACATTTAATATATGTAAAATATTGTATAAAAATAAATAAAACCTTTACTTATTAATCGACAGATGAATCATCTCCGAGCTTTTGGAAATATGTTGGTATGTTTGAATCAAAAGTAATTAAATAACGCTTATATTTATTTTTACTAAACATTGTTCCGAAAATCATACATTTAAGATCAAAGCCTATGGTCAACTACTTTTCCCAATTGTGGTGGTATGAGGCAATCTCCAATAGATATTCCAGCATCAGTTCCTTCTGTAACCGGGTCATCTTGCCTGAGATGGTTGAATTATCACAGTGCTCAACGAGATCTCACTCTAGAAAATGATGGACATACAAGTAATAACGAATTTGACTTCAATTTTTATTTTCATTAGATTTATACTTATGGAAATAATTTGCGTCTAGTCTTTGCATCGTCTACATGGACCAGTGGAGGTTTGCCAACTTTATCAGGAGGTGTATTGACTGGCACTTATAGATTAGCTGGAATACATTGGCATTGGGGACGTGATAATAATGATGGTGCTGAACATTCTTTCCAGGGTAGAAAATATCCTTTAGAAATGCATCTTGTGCATTATAACACCCAATTTGCGTATGTTATAATACACATTTTTTTAATACATTTTGATTTTTTCTTCACATGTAGAATGTAAATATTTTCAATATTCACAGATCTGTGAGTGCAGCCTTAGCTTCCGGAAATCCTGAAGCACTTGCTGTAGTTGGAGTTGCATTTAGGGTTAATTATTTAATATTTATTTATAATATTTTATGATCTAATAATTTAATATTAACAAATAATTTTTTTTATTAATACAGGCATCACTATTTTCTAATCCTGGAATGACTGTTATTACGAGAGCAATGAGAAGAGCAAGTGCACTTGGCACACAAAATACAGTATTGCCTTTAGGTGATTTAGGATTAAATTTCAGAGATGGTTATTACACATATTTAGGTTCTTTAACATCTCCACCGTGCACTCAAGTTGTGAGATGGATTGTACTCAGGAGAGTTCTTCATATTCGGAATAGTCAGGTATGTTTAATTACATGAATGCATTCTGACTACTTGCTCATCGTGTAATAATGTATGCACAACTGACTGATTTTTCATTAATAAATATTGTTTTAGTTACAAATCTTTAGAAGCGTATTAGTAAATGGAAGACCTTTAGTGGATATATATCGATATGTACAACCCTTAAATGGACGACAAATTCAATACTACGAAAGATGTAGTGGATGAATAGATTTTTAGAATTATTATGATTTAATATTATTTCCAATGTTATGTCTTTTGGATAAAAATATGAATAAAAAATTAATTGTTATAATGTAGTTTAATTATGATATTATTAAATATTATGGTCATGAATAAATATGCCGACACGTGTCGGAAAATCAATGATAATCAGGGCCAAGTCCCCCATAGAAGCAAATTGTGCAATGTACACAGGCAACTATAGCGCCCTAGATTTATTTTGTGATTATCGCTCTTTTTTAAAATTAATTATTAATTAAAGACATCCATCGAGCTTGAAATTAATTAATTAATTAAATATATACCTAAAAAAAAAGGAATTACCGGGAAGGGTTCGTAGCTCAGTGGTATCGTAACGAAACTGTCATACCAGAGGTCCCGGGTTCGAATCCTAGTCTGGCTTTTAGTTCTGGTTTTTAATTCGAAAAAACGATTGTCGATCATTTTTAAAGTCGCGAGCGTCATCGACACATACAGACAGACGAACGAACGAACGAACGAACACACAGAAATCCGCTATTAATATATAGGAGATTATCGAAACTTTCCCAAAACGACTGTAATCTTAAATTTTACTTCTCCCATATATACTTGATAGTAAGACATTGTCGATGAATTCTTCGAAAATCTAACTATAGAGTACAGAAAGTATCCTGACTTATTAATTAAATTTCTAATTATTATTTGAATACGTACTGCATTAAATAATGCAATATATAATGTTATGTGTGTGTTAAATTTTTCGTCCCGCGCGAAGTTTCAGCATGTATACTAATCGAAGGGAAAGCCCACTATCCCGTCTGTTATATGCACCCCACTCTATGCCAGCTTCCTGAGTCAGCTTATTGTTAGTTGGGTACCAGCAAAGCTACGCGAAACTACGGGCACCACATTTACATTTACTGAGAACTCTACATTTAATTTTGACTAAGCAATCGCGAAGGTCCCGCTTTCCAGAGGGCATAGGGAATGCCGTGGCGAGGAAAATTTTAATGAAATATGTCTTTCCGCGAGCCGACTCTCTTGGCGAAGGTACGGAATGCACGAAAGGCAGATTTCGGAGATACGAGGTCAATTTTGGAAGAGAGAAAACAATTGGGAAACCCGGAAAACATGTCCTTTCCTTCATTTTCTGCCAGAGAACAAGACCACTAAATATGATCCGGGTCCTGAATCTCTCCGCAGGCACAGTGAGGGTCATAGCATGTATACTTTAATTGTTAATCAGAATGTTAAAAAATACGGCGAGAATTCTATTCTGAACCCACACTAAATAAAATTTCGATTACATACTTAACTATTGTATTTAAGGAAATTTTACATTACATTTTGTATTTTTGACAATATAGATCTTATGATATTGTAAAATAGAAAAATCTAAAAAATCGCCTGCGTCGCTATGGTCTTCAATATATTTCCAATAAAATTATACATAAATATTTTTTTTAAAAGCATCTGTTTTTCGTTTTAAAATTTTTTAATTAAAAAATAATTATTTTTAATTCAGCGCGTAGTTTTATTTGATTTTATTTTTTTCCGAAAATATTTGGAAAAGTAGGGGAGGAGGGTAACGGTGTGGACGTTTTTGCAAGCGGGCTGCCAATCTCTTTGGAATAATGAACTTTTCTTCCATTGAGAGGTTGAAGATTTCTGAAATTGTCATACATATAAACACCTTCATTTTCAAGTGATCGGAATGCACTTAGCTAAAAACATACAATATTAAAATTCATTAAAATTATATTGATAACACATATAATATTTGAAAAAAATTCTTACTTGTGATTGAGAAATACGTAGCAAATCTTGTGAAACTATCCATACAACATTTTCTGAATATGGGGGTGTAGTTAATGAGCCTGGATAATTATAGTATCTTGCAATATATTTTGGGCCAAGTATACGGTAGTCAAAGTACGTCTTAAAAGTGTTACCCGTCTTCAATTTACGTAGAGCTTTTCCTAATGTTGCAAAACCTGGACTTGGCGTTTCTTGAATCTGAAATATTGAATAAACGTTCAAAATTACAATATTTATGAAATCTTGAATAAGTATTATATTTTTAATAAAAAAAAATACTTTAAACAGGTAACCAACAACTGCTAAAGCTTCTGGATCATTAGATCGTATGGCTTCATTCAAATCACTGAATCATCCAATAGATTGGAAATTAGAAAAACATAAATAAATAAACAAAATAAGCACATATATTATTATACAATAATTTTGAAATTATTACCCATATTTTTTTTTGTGCGTTACAATATGCATTTCTATAGGAAAACGCTTTTTATCAATAACATGTTCACTACCTTGACTGTCTTTGCTGCCCCAATGCCAATGAATTCCACTTATAACATATTCATCTTTTAATGGTCCACCTGCAAGATATGGCGGGTAACCATTCCAATTGCTAGTCAGTGACACTGAAATGTTATTTTCAGCTTTTACAAAAGTACAGTGATTTAATTTATCTATGAAATGTAAATAGTTTGTATTACCAGAATGCTCTTCTTTCTTTAATATTCCTTTAAATTCATCATACCGATAATTGAACCATGCTAAAGGTGGCACTCCTTCTAAGGGAATTGTATCCTTAGAATTTATTTCAATAGGCGTTTGTCTTTGAGTACCTAATATTTAATGTAATGAAAGGCTGAATTTTTTTTTTTTTCAGTACTGACGAATTTCAGTTTAATTTGAATTAAATGAATTTTCATTGCCATTATAATAAATAATTATAATAAAAAACTTTTCTTTACTATCGAGATATTATTTTTTATTTACATTTTCATTTTTATTAATAAGTTATTAATAATAACTATATATTATAAATATATTGTCGATTTATTTTTTAATTACATTAAAAAAAAATTATATTATACATGAAATATAATATTTAAAAAAGAAAATAATAAATCTGTTATAGATTCAAAAACTAAGTAAATTATTATTCAAATCAGTTGTTATAATATATATCGAATTTAATAAAATGTTTCATTCTTCATTAAAAAATTAAAACATTTAGAAGTATAATATCAAAAATTCGTAAAATACCATTTGTAAAATAATTAACTATTTACAACTTACATGCCACTAGAAGTGTTGAAGTGATAAACCAGAATAATATCAAAAGTTTCATATTGAATGAAAATGATACGTTCTTAACAATGCTTGTATTTACACTACTCATTATATTAAAACAGCGATCTCTTTTAAAGAGTTGTGGATCATTAAAAAAAAAATTAAATGTGACAATATGCTTAACAATATTGCTTGATAAGAGAATTCTTTACGTGGAAGCAGTAGCGTAACTACTATACGGCGGGGGAAAGCAATGCGTGCAGACCCTTGGAGTCGGTGGGCCCCAAGAGCACCCCCAAATATTGATGGATATATTTAAAAAAAAATATATATAAAAAATCATAAGAATATATTTAAAATTAGTAGATAATGTACCCATAACAAAAATTCCCATAAATCGTCATGGTTCATAAATGCTCATAATCTCGTTATACACACTTATTGTTTGCACACTAAAATTTGAAATTGGAGTCGCTCAAGCCAACAAATTTTCAGTGCCTCGTTTTTATATTATATTTAAAATTTCAATTGCTCAAATATTTAAGTTTCACTTTCATTTTATGAAAAAATTTATTCAAACTTACGATTTATTTTATACAATATATCTATTGAAATAATTTATTCAAGTAAATTCATAATTTCCAACGAGCATGTATTTTGAAAATTTAATTATATTTTCAGATTTTAAAAATTCTGCTGTATTTAAAAATAATGTTTCCAAAATACAGATACTGACAATGAGTTCTTTTTAATTTAATTTTTGTTTTCTCGTATCCTTTTTTTGTTTTACTTTACTGTGTAACAAGAATAAGGTTTTTTATAACTTATAATAAGCATCGTTATAAATTATCATCGTTGTCAACATAGACATCCACTGCAGAATGAAGTCTTATCAACTAATTTTGATAGTCTGGGCAGTACTTTATCATGTGTTCCCACCGCGTGTTGATAAGAGGCAGGGAAAATAAGAACCAACTCCACCCTATGCTTACGGGGAAGGCTATTTAGGCTATCTAGGGTATCTAGGGGCTATTTAGGGTATCTATTTTATATGTCCGAGTCCGGTTGCTGTTCTATAAGCATATCGCAATGATAACCAATGAGGCAGCCAATGCAGGGACTATTGCACTAAAAAAATGCATCGAATCAAATAAAAGTAATTCGTAAATAATTCGTACAGCGGTCGATAGAGTGAGAAATCGGAATCATTTTTTGGAATCACCTCATCAATGAGAGATTAAACTCTCGTTTTCGAGTCAAATGGTTAAATACCCAATTTGAGAAGATCGAGTGGGTGTTAAAAACGAAATTCTACTCTTGCCATACTCGCGGCTTGAATAATCATCATAAAAATTGATAATCCATGCAACATACCGCTGAACCATGGGTTGGCTGATCACCCTATTTAAACCCGCGCGGAAAAGACGGTTTGCGATTATGTCCATGCTCTTTAATTACCACTATTTTGCGCACGCGAAAAAGCTGGGATGCTCATTTTTATTATTTCGAGATAAAAAATTTATTATAAATTTTTATTTAAAAATAAAACATACGCAAAACCTATCATAAATTATCGCTCAAACAATGCCGTTCCCAAGACGATTGTATTACTTCGACAATTCGCTTTTCATTTTATCTAAATTTTTTTCATAGTTTCAACTAATTGTAAGCTATTAAGGCTAATGTTCGTTTATAACAATGAAAGCATCCGCTTAGAATTAAAATAAAATATATATTATAGTAGTAATGATAATTTTTTCGAGATCATTTTACAAGAAACAATTAAACGGGTCATTGTACGCCGGCTCAGGAAGCTGGCATCGAGAGGAGTGTATATAACAAGCGGAAATTTAGGCCTGTATTTGCCTAAAGGCAATCCAAATCCAGGTGACCTTCTAATATAGTTCAGAAAATCGGTCGATATCTTGTTAATTTTTATATTATCATTATAATAATTGATTATAACTGATCAATTCTCTGTCCCTGGTAAAGTAGAACTAAACACCGTAGATAGCTTCACTTAGGTCAAATCATAAGCATGAATGGGAACAGAGACACAGAAATAACACATAAAATTAAGTTAGCGTGAAGCGCTGTCAGTAGGCTCCACACAGTAGTAAAAAGCAGTCTGCCCATATGCCTAAAATCCAAAACTTTCAATCAGTGTGTGCTGCCGGTTCTAACTTATGGCAGTGAAACTTGGTGCTTGAATGCTAAGCAAATAAATAAGTTGCGGTATAAGTTGGGGGGATGCAAATCCAATTCTTATTAAACCTAATATTTTAAGCAACAAACACACTTTTTTTAGTTTCTTTAAAATTACTTTATATATGTATATTTTTTCAAAAACATACTCTTATAAGAAATCACTTATATTATTCATACATACTCATGCAAAAACTTTTTCAAAACACAAAAATTTTCACAATCGGTCACAGACCCTCAAAAGAGCCCGGGCCCAAGGAATTTATCCCTCTCCCTCCTTCTCAATACCCCTGCAAACCAAAAATAGTAAAAATAAATAGACTTTAAATGCGTTAAAAAATACATAAAGGTATTGTACATATAAATGCACATCAAAATTTTCTATAAATTATTTAATGTAATTACTGATAAATCAATTATTTTTTTTTTCGATAATCTGGATATTTTGCGGTCCGGAACACTTCAATCCCCGTTTAGACTGGACAATCGAGGAACTACTGTATTTCTTATGTGTTTTTTGTATGAAAAATGCGAATAAATAAAAATTGTAATAATAAAATTTATTTTATTATAATATTATTAAATCTAATGTCCATGAATAAATATACTAACACAGGTCAGTAAATCAATAACAATAAACTTTTCTTTCATTGAGAGGCTGAAGTTGCCTGAAATTGTTGTACATATAAATACCTTCATTTTCAATTGATCGGAAAGCACTCAACTGAAAAAATACAATATGAAAATTTATTAAAAATAAAAATAGTATGTACATACATAATACATATTTGAAAAAACTAACTTGTAATCGAGAAATGCGAAGCAAGTCTTGTGAAACTATCCATATAACATTTTCTGAGTATGGAGATGTAGTTAATGAGCCTGAATAACTATAGTAACTTGCTATATATTTTGGACCGAGCAAGCGATAGTCAAAGAATGTCTCTAAAGTATCACATGACTTCAATTTACCCAGAGCTTTTCCTAATACTGTAAATCCTTGACTTGAAATTTCTTGAATCTGAAATATTGAATAAACGTTCAAAATTACAATATTTATGAAATCTTGAATAAGTATTATATTTTTAATAAAAAAAAATACTTTAAACAGGTAACCAACAACTGCTAAAGCTTCTGGATCATTAGATCGTATGGCTTCATTCAAATCACTGAATCATCCAATAGATTGGAAATTAGAAAAACATAAATAAATAAACAAAATAAGCACATATATTATTATACAATAATTTTGAAATTATTACCCATATTTTTTCTTGTGCGTTACAATATGCATTTCTATAGGAAAACGCTTTCTGTCAATAACATGTTCGCTACCCCGATTGTCTTTGTTGCCCCAATGCCAATGAATTGTACTTATAACATATTCATCTTTTAATGGTCCACCTGTAAGATATGGCGGGTAACCATTCCAATTGCTAGTCAGCGAAACTGTGAAATATTTTTAGCTTGTACCCATATACTGACATAATTTATCAATATAGTATAAATAGTTTATAATACCAGTATAGTTTTCTTTTGTCAATGTTCCGTCAAATGTTTCGTACTGATAATTGAACCATGTTAAAGGTAGTACTCCATCTAAAGGAATCGTGTTCTTTGAGTTTATTTCGATAGGCGATTGCCTTTGAGCATCTAAATTGTAATAGAATGAATTATTTAGCTTTTTTCAATATACATACATAAATTTTCTATTCAAGTTAAATTAAATTGTAATTATGGTAAAAACTAATAACGATAGTCAAAAATTTTCTATATTGTCGAGATGTTATTTTTATTGATATTGTCCATTTTATTAATAACTATTTACATTATTTATTTATTTTATTACATCAAACAGCTTTTAATATAAAATATTTAAAATAATACTATAGATTCAAAAAGTAAATAAATTATTGTTCAAATCAGTAGTAAAAATAAATATCGAATTTAATTTAATATGCTATTCATCATTAACAAACTACAGCAGTACTGTGCAGTAAATATAACATAAAAAAATCATTAAATTAAATTTGTAAATTATATAATTAACTATGTACTCACATGCTATTTGAAGTGTTAGTATGATAAACAAAAACGAGATCAAAAGTTTCATATTGAATGAAAATGATACTTTCTTATTGATGATTGTACTTACACTGTTGATTATATCAAAACAGCCGTCTCTTTTAAATAGTTGTGGATCATTTAAAAATACATTAAACATGACAATATGCATTTCTTAACAATGTTGCTTGATAAGACGATTCTTTGTGTGCAAATGTAAACAAATACCATAGTTCACTGAAGAAAAATTTATAATTGATAACATAGAACAGAAAATACCATAACAACTTTTAAGATTAAATTTGGACAAATTTTTCTCCCAAACTATACATTGATATTGATATTAATTTAATAAATAAATAGACAACATAAAAAATAAAGGTTTCAATGTTTATGTAATATTATTATATATTTATAATTGTAAAAATTATATATTACGTACTTGCCTTTTTGCTTTATTTTCTGGTTATTTTAGGTTCTCTAAAAATTGATAAAAGTAAAATCGAATTGAAACTAAATCCTATGAAAATTCCAATAAAATTCAAAGGTACCTATAGAAAAAACGTGATAATATTAAATTTTATTTACAAATAAAATAAAACATATTGCAATAGAAAACGAATTACAAAAAAAATACGAAATGTCTTTAATTTTTAATTTTCTTTTTTTAGCAAAAATTTATTTTTATTACCTACTCCAAAAAGAGAAAAAATCTAAATGGAACAAAAAACCTCAAAAATTTCTAATAAAATTCAACGATATACATAGAAAACTGATAATGGAATTATTTAAAATTTTATGAATACACTAAACTTGTTGTAATAGATCAACGAGGATTACTAGATAACGATATATTATATACTAGCTGACCCGGTGAACTTCGTATCACCTACAATTACTGTTCGTACTGGATTTTTTTTCATCTTAAAATAGCGCTCGCTGTCCCGTTAGCCCGTTGTCCCGTTGGCCCGCTGTCCCGTTGGCCTGTTGTCCCGTTGGCCCGTTATCCCGTTGGCCCGTTGTTTCCGTTGTCTTTACGTATTCTGCACGCACTGGTTCTCGATTCCCGATTCTCGTTGTGAACACGCGTTCTGCACACACCAATATAGCGATTTTAATTATTGTTACAATCAATACGCTGCGTGGTGTGGCGGTGCATCGTGCATTGGACGATTGGGTGATATCATGCTCAAACACAACAATACTTTATTTGCCATCAATAAACATATCTTATATCATGATCAATGTCTCATTGTAAATTTCTGCAATCATTTGTAGTGTGGAATTTAAAGTTTGACAGCGCACACGATGCAAAACATCTTCAGACATGTCGTCCCTATATTTCACCCACAAATCTTTTGGATTCGTGGAGAAAAATGTCGATATGATGGTCGCAAACAATTTGCGAATTTAATGTGGCGATGAAGATTTGAATATTATTAAAAACTAGTATATAGGCCCGATGTTAATAACATCGGCTGTGGTTTTGTTAAGAAACGGAATACGATAAAATGTGAGAACCCGATTGTGTGAACTCGAAATGTGTACCCGATTTGAATATTTAATATTTAATTAATAAAATCAAAATAGTTCAT
>JAOXNN020216102.1:0-16596 GCA_028571205.2 Hydropsyche betteni
ATCATCATCATCATCATCATCATCATCATCATCATCATCATCATCATCATCATCATCATCATCATCATCATCATCAATCATCATCATAAAAAATAATAATAAAAAAGTCGTGAGCTTCATCGAACAGACAGACGGACAGACACACACACAGAAATCCGCTATTTGTTCATTTGCTACTTCATTTGTTATTGACACAGACATATGTCATCGGTGATTATATACATGTATATGTAATGGGGATTTAAATATTTTTTCCACTGCGTAATAATCGATGTATTGCATCAGTCAATAGAGACGATTTTATAATATAAGCATGATATTATAGACGTTAAGTGTATACTCATAAAGACCTTATACGCATGAAGAATTATACATGTATATAGGGGATCGACGGGTCGATCATTTTAAAGTCGCGAGCGTCATCGAAACAGACAGACGGACGGACACACGGACGGACACACGGACGGACACACGGACGGACACACGGACGGACGCACAGACGGACGCACAGACGGACACACACACAGAAATCCGCTATTATATACAGGGAATAGGAGATGGCGTTTTAGAATGAGCGCGAACGATTTGAGGTTAAATATTTTTTCCTTCAATGGTAACGTTTCAAATGTTTTTATTCTGGAAAAAAAATGTTCGCATTCAAAATAACATTTCAACAATTCAATTTGATAGATGCGTACATTCTTTTTCGTGAATACATTTCGTTCGGACATGCAAAAAAGGCAATCGCGTCAAATTCGGTACGTACGCATATAATGCGGAGAAAGTTTACCCTATAAATGTACGAAAAAGTTTTGATTTTAATTGCGAAAATGGCATTCGATGTAAATATGGTTCTCGTTTTCAGTTCGAGATTATTATTTAGAACAACGAAGAAAAAAATTGTCAGATATGCGCGAGAAAGCAGCGTTATTTTATTGCTTCGGATTTAAATAGGCACTTAAAACTAAACATGAACGTGCAACGAATTTGTTGACGGTATCGTTCAATAAGTAATTATTCGAAATACGAATAGTTAAAACTTTGATGTAACATCGAAGAAAACTTTCGTTAGTCGATCGGATTATAAAGTAATTTCAAAGATTTGTTCAAACCATTTATCACCATAAATTAGGTTATTTTTGTTGGTGGTTTTTTCCTGCATTTTCCTTATCAATTTTTGTATAAATTTTCGAAAGTAAATGATAAAACTAGTTTTTTTTTAATATTTTATGACAATCACAACTAATTAACATAAGTAAAATGCCTTTAATTTATACTCTTGATTATAAAATAAAAACAATCAAAAATGAAACAACCTCACCTGTAGCACTTTTTTAGATCAATGAGATAATATTATATGTATGAGTGAAATCTGTCAGAATAAAAATTCGCGAATTATCTAGTTTGCTTTTGACCGACTTATTAAGTTTTAGAATCGTTATTTGACAGAAGAAAATTAACACGATTCATAGCATCTGAAATGATGAATCTAACATGTTCTGAAATCGCGATTCAGGAGAATTTCCTATTTGTTACGTTGAATAATTTTCACGGCGCACTGATTGCGAAAATATGTAATACGATTGTTCGATGTGTATTATTATATTATTCATTGAAAATCGCATGGTGTTACATGAAAAATATTCAAATCGATGAGCAATACAACGATCCTGAAATCATGCAATAGAAAAATTTCGATTACGCAATTTTCATTTTATAATTCATGTCGTGGAAAAATACCTTTTTCATGGATTTTTTAAATATTTGATGTTCGCTTTAATTTCTTTTTATATACAATTTTTAAAAATTTTAGTCCTCAATCTCATTTAAGAGCTACCGTTCGTTTTAATATAATTTATATATGTATAATATTTCAGAATTTCAACAACGAAATCGATTCCTTTGATCGATCGTTTCAATTTTTGTAATCAGATCGATTAAAAAAAATATATACTGATGCATAATAGATGCATAATTTAATGTCTTCTGTAAAATACAACACTGACATGCTTTGTATTAATAGTGGTAGCGAACCTTTTTCCTTTCACATACCAAAATTTTTAGATACTTGCCAAGAAAATTTTAATACCTACTATTAGTATGTCGTAAAACACGTCAATTGTCATATTTGACGGGAGACATTAAACGATGAGCTTACTCTAAATTGCGCCTAAACACCATTAGTTGTTGTTAAATTTCATAGAAAAAGCAAGATTTTTGCTTCGTTCATGGAAAAAGCGTTTACACAAACGTAGCGCAACACATACATATTTTTCAAAACATTTCGAAAATAATCAGAAAAAATCTATACTTTTCCTATAAAAATTAACATGAAAAATTAAAGACAATATAATATGCACAGATTTGAATAGAAACGAGCGAACGCCTATATGTAAATTTCGGAAGCGGAATTTTCTTTCTATTGTTGTTATTATAGCGCCAAATTCAAAAGCAAAAAAAAAACACATTATATTCGTGGATATAGAAGGGGAAAGAGTCTCACGCTGCGATAATTATAACACATTATCTGAAAGACTTCGCGGAACATAAATTTCAGCCACTAGCGGCTGCCATGTATCGTGATGATATTGTTTTTAGAATTAAAACCGTCTGCTAGAAAGCCGAGCAAACATTTCTGTTAGTCTATGGGATTTTATTGACGATTGTCGTGTTTTATGAGTGGAACATGTTTAATATTTATGGTGTGCGGATCGCGCTCGACGGCGGACGTTTCTTTGCAATTTTTTTTTGTCATTCAAATTGTTTGTTTGATTTCTGGTTTTAGAAGGTTTTTTTATGTTATTGTAGGTTGCATATAAACAAGCGGAATGTTGGGCTTTTCTTCGAACTATTATTGGAAGCTTTGATAAATTTATTTTAATTTAAATTCTAACAGAAAAATTTGTATTTATTGTTTTGCAATCAGGTCGATTATCTTGTGTCTATCTAATGACATTTCCGCTTATAGCTTAGCGATGAGAATTTATGGAAAACTCATTGGCTTATTTAAACTATCAACATCAAACCGTCACAGAATATAACCTTTTTTCAATAATATCTGAAACGTTGAAGTGTTTAACTGAATCATAAATAAAAGTTTTAATATTTAAAAAAAATCAGTACTTTCGTGATGGCCTGATACAAAAGTTGCAAATTCACATACATACACACCGCCAGCTATCATCACCGATTTATAATGAAATTATAAAGCGTAACTACGCTAAGTTGAAATTCTATAATATTTTACACTTATTATGACGATTTATTATAAAATAATACAAGTTTCAATTATTATGGAAATAATAGTATTTACTCTTGATCCGAATACTTGAATGAATGAGATATATACGTTCAGTAATCAAAAAACCTAACTCAACCCAACCTAATAAATATGTTCAGACTTTTTAGACAAACATGTGGCATTTGCTCAATCATACAAATTCAGTTTTTTTATAATAAAAGGAAAGTGGAAGTAAACATTATAGAATTTCTAAATAGTGTACAAACGCTTTACACCTTGACTCCAAATTCATGATTCGACAGCTAACGATTTGTATATGTTTGAGTATGTCGACTATTTGTGCCAGTCTAACACGAAAGTACTAAATATTCTAATGGTTGTTGTTAATTTATTGATTTATTATGAGTTAATAAATTTTCGAAATTTGATTTTGTGTTTTAATAGAGCTTAATTTTGAAAAAAGTATTTAATTCAAATTGTCGAGTTTTTGTTTTCAGCATTTTATTATGTTGAAAATAATGGGATTTTCGTGTTAAATTATTTCGGAATAAAAAAAATAACATTGTAATATAATATTATATTATATATGGCTGAACGCTTGACAAACATTTATTTGAATTTTACAAGATCTGAAATTTTAATTAATTAATACTTGAATTAGTATCATATATGTTAATGTGTATCATATTAAAAAAAAATATATTTGAAAAAATTAGCATTTACTTAAAGAAAAATGTATGATTAAAAATCGGAACGATTTCGTTATCTTTTGAATTATTGCAGAAATAAAATCGCGCATTTTCTAATCCGAAAATATGAGTTTAATACATAAATTTCATAAATGTTCAACATTTTACGACATGAACCTTTTTGTACTTGTTTTTAAACGGTTTGTTAACAATTATCACATTGTACATTCACCGATAACAATTTTTACAAGATCGTGGGATCGAAAAATGGAAACAATGACGATTTCACATAAAAAAAATTATACGACCTGTTCGTTATCTCATAAAAGAGTGAAATCTGATTTTGACCTCAGTTCACGATTATTGTTCATTTTTCATTAGATATTCGGGCGTTTTTTACTTAGATTTACAGCAAAATAACGACACGGAAGGAAATGGAAGCAAAATATTTGTTCAGTGCATATTACTTTACATGGTTAGATTACAATAATCAACGAAATTTTTTATGGATTACTATAACAACGATCTTAATAAAACTTTCTCATGGTTAAATTTGATGTTTAAAAAGTTGTATATATTTGAAGTGTAAAAATTTTAATGCAAAAGTTTGTCGCTTGGTGCTGTCAAAAATATTTATACTGACTATTGAAATACCGATATTGCCATAATAAATACTAACCATTTGCTTTAAATACTGATCACCTGTGTATTGATCGATGTATACTTACCACCTAATATAAAAACTGATTGCGAGACAAAATACGGACCATTAAATATAAAAGCTCTCATTTTTTGGTCCTTATTTTAAATCTACTACTATAATAAATAGTTCCCCCAATCAATTTAATCAACTAAAGTTAAATTTACTAAGACTACTATTATTTATACTAATCACCTAATAAAATAATACTGATCCGAAAAATACTTAAATACTGACTAAATATTTTGTTCCCAAATATAAATGGTCAATATTAAAGTTTAAATACTGATTACAAGCGAATCGAAATACGGATCCAAAAAAATGGCTGACTGTGGTTTTTCTACCGAGAAAACGTATTTATAGTGTATTTTTTTTTTCTCGAATTAATGTTTACTAGATAATAATTCGATGTTGCAAATAGAGAGTGTATCAAAATAGGAATATATTGTAAATTCATCGTTGAACTTTCAATGTCGTACCCACTGTTTTATATACACCATTCGCGAGATAAAAGTGAAAGTGTTAAATAATTAATAGTAACATTTATAAATACGATATGATTTTCAAATAATTCATTTGTGATTCGAAGTAAAAAATAAAGAAAGTCCAACATCGGAAATATTGCAGTTGTAATTTTCACCCAGACCAATTTCTAAAATAACTTACATCCATTCGGAATTCCATTTGATATTCTTGCAGTTTCGTTTCAACATTCCAAATTTGAAAATTTCATTCGAATCAAAAAATGATTAAAAAAAAATTATGATCGTATGAAGAATGTGATAATTTTACCGTTAAAAAAATCGATCGAAATGATTTTGTTGACCGTGCGTAAATCATTAATTGACCAATTTGTATTGTATTTGTATTGTACTTACACACTTAAACAATTGTTGAAATTAAAATTGTCATCTTATTTCACTCTCAACTCACGCATTATTACTCCGTAAATTAGGTTTGTAATTAATTTGTACTTATACTTGTTGTAGAGAGGTTATGTTTGACAGTTTTTACAAATAATTTTCCCTTATTGTTAAATCGTCTAAATTTGCACTTGTAATAGTTCAGGCGACAAAAAGGCCTACTGTACAGTAGTAGGCATCCGAAAATTATTAATATACGGCTAAAAAGTTTTCCAGACGTTTGCCTAAATGATACTAGCACACACGGCACTGGCACATACTGATACCGTATTTCCCCGAAAATAAGACCCGGTCTTATATTAATTTTGCACTAGAAAACTGCACTAGGTCTCATTTTCGAGGTAGGTCTTATATTAAATCCATATTTCAAATCACTTTTTTTTATTTAATCAAGAAAATTATCCAATGAAAAATATATTGATGAAGTACATACAATATATCAAAAAATCAATAATGAAAAATTTAAATATAACCAAATAAAAAAATATTTTAAAAATATTTATCATATTATTATTTTTTTCAATTATTAATATTTGTTATGACTTACGATAGAGAAGCGTCAAAGAAGTTAAGTTCACGCTTTGTTCCTGGACAGCTTCTCTGTCTAAATTAATCACCTTCTTACCTTTAGGTTAGGTTAGGTTAGTTCACAAAATCGAGCAAAAGCCAAATATGGCTTATTTGATACTAAATTTAAAATTAAGCTAAATTAAATTTTAAATAATGCTAAATTGAAATAAAGACGCATTTCGCCGTATCGGAGATTGCCGCTGGAGCACCTTCATACAACCCCAATGCAACGTTTTTTTCACTAGGTCTTATATTAAAACCATCCATTAAAATCATATTAGGTCTTGTTTTCGGGGAACACGGTAGTAGCACACAGTGGGAAGTTTTCCAACAACACATGCGAAACTCGCAACGGATACATAGGGATGTATGATTTTATTTGATATTTAGACTTTTTCCATATTAAAAAATAATATTTTTTTTAGTTTTAGACCGCAATTTTTATATAATTAATCAATATATATATATTTTTAATGAAATAAATTCATTCGATCTATTTTAATAAAAAATAAGGTAGAGGAACGCCAAATTTTACATAAAGACATTGTTACGACTCTGACCATGGCGATTCGGAAAAACCTGTTATGCCATGGTGGCAAAATTATATTTATATATGTTTAAGAAGTTCTTTTATATAAATAAATTGCAATTATTATTAATATTGTTATTATTATTATTTAAAAAATAATAATTTCAGAATTTATAATGCATATAATTGGTTAAAACGCAAATTTTTTAATAAATAATTTACGCACCTAAAATTCGGGATTATCAAGATTTTATATCGTTGAGAAAGGGCATTCGCGTGAAAAAAAAAGCAAAGAAAGGGTGAAAGTGAACCGGTTCAGAAGGGTTTCGGAGGACCACCTGGTCATCGCGTTCACTTTCGTCGCGATCGTTGAACTTGGCGATATGCAAGGCCGACGAAGTTCAATATCGCAATTTTTCAATAAATAAAATGAAAATTCCATGAATCAAAATATAATATTATATATGTGTCACGTTTCGTAAATCGAATGCGATGTAGTCGGTTGAATAATATTTTTTTTTTTTTTTGATCGCATTTGTAAAAGGCATG
The DNA here is from genome assembly GCA_028571205.2 of Hydropsyche betteni. Classification (NCBI taxonomy): domain Eukaryota; kingdom Metazoa; phylum Arthropoda; class Insecta; order Trichoptera; family Hydropsychidae; genus Hydropsyche; species Hydropsyche betteni. Next base: position 7,202 of record JAOXNN020216102.1, read on the forward strand.
TTTTCGAAAATAGACGGCAAATACGGCTAATGGAACATGTGTGTTTTTCAGCAATAATACTTAATCGAATTGTCGCCATTGAAGCGTAGTGAAAGTGCAATAATGTTTTGCACACATCGACTTTCGACGTTTATATTCAACATCGAGCTTTTGACATTGTTCAGCGCAATTCATAATTGGAAACTCATTATTTCAAAATTATCACTTTATGTTGAAACCCTGTTTTTTACGCTTTTTGAAGGGACCGATAAAAAAACGTATTATAATTAATCAAAGGAAAAACGTAGGCTTAAGGTTTCAAATGTTATTTTTTTTTTTAATTAAAGAAATTACGAAACTAGGGTATATAAACTTTTTCGGTGATATAATATGAATGGATTTGAATTTTCGATATCAATACATCATAGACAAAAAAAACCTTTAGATTGGGGGGGGGGGGGGAGCAGAAGAAAAAAAATAAAAAGAACCTAAAAATCATTTAGTTAGTTTTTGAATAATTTCATAAAATTAGTTAAATTTCAAATATTTCAAGGACTCGTAAAAAAATAAGAATTTCACAGTACTTTATATTAAAAATATTAGTAATATTTGAGGAGCTCGGCAGTAAGTAGTGCTAAGCTACATTTGTCATTTATGGAGATATAAATAAAACAGTTTTCAAAAAACAGTTCACATGCATTTAGATGCAAATAAAACTAGGAGTAACCCGACATAGTACTGTCATTTTTTGAGAGAATGTGAAACTATTTATTAATTTCTATAGTAAAAGTACTAATTTTTGTAGTAAATAAAAGAAACTCAATTTTGTAATTTTGGCGCTTAGTATTTACTGCCGAGCCCCTCATTTTACACTTTTATAAAATGTCAAGATGGAAATTACACTCGGTTGAAACTTTCCGAATAAAAGGCGATTCTGCGAAAAAAAAACTTTGTATATACGATTGATCTTCATTGATGTGTGAATCCAAGATTTTGTGCACGTTACCGATTACTTCATTCAAGTTCAGTTTACCTTCACAAATTTTCACACACTGACCCACATTTTGGACACTGTCGATTTCAGGAACTCGGCAAATAACAGCACTCGTCCGCAAAGTGGGTATATGGGTTCGAACGAAAGTGCAGCGACCGGTGGCCGGTGAAAGTAAAAGTAAGAAAGCCGTTATGCAAGTGGACTCTGATTGATCCATCGTCCATCTGGACCCGGGAGATGGTCATAGTCCGAACGGAAGATCAGCAAATCAGTCGATGGCGTTCTGAATTTTCAGAGTATATACAGGTCGTTCTCGACTTACGACGGAGACGCATCGCCGAACATTGATAGTAAGTCGAATCTATACAAAAAAAAAAAGATTTTGTTTACAGATCGTCCTCGATTTACGGTGGATATACGTTCCTGAACCTCGGTCGTAAGTCGAATCTACATATATATATATTTTTTTTTTTCGGTAGTTTTACTTACTTTGATTAATACAATAATGAATAAAATTTGAAAATCTTTCACTGTTTGGGTCCATCATTTCAAATTTTTGTATTCCTTGATTAACCCTTTCAGACCTGAATTTTTTTCTTTGGATGAAAATATTTTATTTTATTGAATTCATTTTTAGTGAGTGAACAAGGATGAGAAATATATATATATTTTTTATTTTTTGTATCGAACTACAGCCTAAAAATTCACAACTTACAATAAATATTGAGTTCATTCAATAAAAGAAGTATTTTTGAATAAGAATATAGCACAACAATGTGATATATTTAATTTTTTCAAAACAAAACAATGAAAGGTAAATGTGACAGATCTGTTTGTTTGTATGACAGTTGCGACTTTTCGGACAAATTGCCTTCTAACAAAAATCATTTACACCATATAGAAACCCTGGCAGCAGCAAAAGAATAATGTGTACTCTACGATATGCAAAAAGTTGCAGTGATGATAAAACGAAAAATAGCCTTCAAAACCATCATTCAAGTTATTGTACATTGTAATGTACACTGGGACTGAAAGGGTTAAATTAAAATCAACAGCCATTTCTTTCAATACGAATTTTTTTGACGGTTCTATTATGCATTCCTCCGTATTTATTTCTCACATCCGCTTGAGATTTATCATTCAATAAAAAAAATAATAAAAAAAAAAAAATTATATTATTTTTTTCGGTCGTAAGTGCGAACCGTCGTAAGTTGAGGACTATCGTATATCAAAATTTTCATTTTTAATCCGTATCCTGCCACGGTCAATATAATAATAATATAAAAAATATTTTACGTAAGTGCGAACAGTCGTAAGTTGAGAACTACTTGTACACTTAATTGTGTATATATTTTTTAAATGGTAAAATATACATTTCTTAAATTTTTGGATTTGGGATTCTAGAATCTAAAGAAGATTTTGGTCCAAGTACAAGTTGTGGAAGTTAATGGAATTTTGAATTTTTGGAGTATTCAATGAGTAATGCTTTTGTGTCATATTTCTGAGTACAGTAGAATCTTGATTGTCTGGACTAAACGCGGATAGAGATGGTCTGGATAATCGAGACAAAAAAAAATATTTGCTCACACCATTTTTATTAGATAAAAGACGTCCAAAAGTACCTCTCTTCGGAACATTGATAATATCCAACTTACCTTATGCACAACACATTTTCTTTTGGATAACATGGGTGATATTATAAATTAATATTAAAATCACTACTGACAATGAGAATAATTTTACAGAAATCTTGCCCAGTTTAAATTTAAGAAAGACTCAATATTTTCAGCTACAATAGAATTATGAACCATTGTGCAATACTATTATAACTTACAGAAGTTACTCGTTAATCCTCGTTATTTATTTGGCCGATTTTGTTAACGCATATTTTAAACGATTGCAATGATAAAAAGCACGAGAACACCGAATTAATAATTAAAAAAATAATTTATGAAATGTACTATTTTAGGAATAAAATTTGTTGTTTTAGTTAGATCACCCTGATATTTGAATCTACTGCAAATCAGAATAATTTTGTTACATATTCACATTATACTTTGTAGGATGTATAAAAAATTGTAAAATCTACTGTATAGGTACTATTTGAAATAAAAATATAATTTTATCAATCCAGATAATAGAGGTTCTACTGTATATATTTTTGCAAATAAAAAAAAAATACATTTCACATTTATCAATAGATTTGAGATTCTTGGACTTGGAGAAAATTAAAGCCCAAATGGAAGATGGGGATATTAATGAAATTTTGAATTTCTGGGATATTCAGTGAGTATATATAGTTTTAAGTCATACATATGTATATATATATATTTCTTTTTTTTCAATGATAAAAATACATTGTACATATTGTTGGACATGAGATTTAAATTGTTTGGCAATGAGATTTTCCAGCTTGATAATATTCATGGTCTCCGATATAAATGAGAAATAATTGTTTTTGTATAACTATAATAAATATACAACCTAATTTCAACATAACACATAATCTGATTGATTCGCTTTTAAAATTTTTTTTGTAAGATGTGAGAACAACATGGTGCTTTTAAACATTGAAAATATGAGACAATTTTTTTATACACATACACTTGTTGAAATATACATAGAATTTTGTGATATCAAAATATAATTAGATCGAAATTTTAAATAAGAATATTTTCATGTATATGTTATGAACTGAAAGTTAACAATTAAAGCATAACAACATCTAATAAGTAATAAGTAATTTAGTATAAAATCAATATTTTCAATTTGCAACATATCCATTTTTAAATGCAATGTTAAAGAGACAATTGGCATTTTGTAAATTTAAAAATATTACAATGATTGTAAAAACATACATATTAGTGCGACGACTGGTTAAAACATAAATATCTAATTTCGCGTGAACATATATAATATAAATACATATAACGTATGTGCTGTAAAGAACATATAGACTATGCTTTGGTTCTTTTTTCACATAACATATACGTAAATTCAACAACAATCAAATTAAACTTTGTGAAGACATTGTGCATCTCTATTATTAAATAGAGTCAAAGTGAGACATTGACAGTACATATCTATAATATGTGGCACGTTAAGACAATCTATACATACATGAATAATAGTTTACATATTCGTGTGAAGAATCGGGGACCTTAAATAAACTGGTTTTGGAGAGAATACAAACTGGTTTGAGTTTTGACTTAATTAAAACAATTACAAAATATTAACAAAAAACATATTTATAAAACAATAAATGTGCATATTCTATGCCAATTTTTCAAAATACATTTTTTGTTATTTATATCAACATTAAAATATTCAAATTTTAAAAAAATATATATTAGAATAGAACAAGTTTTGCAATTTACCAAAGAAACAATAGTTTAGGAACAATATAGAAATTAAATAAAAATTTATATTATCAATGATGGTATACAATATATACAAAAAGTAGTTCAATATTACAATAATGTGGCATCGACAAGTTCCATTTGGCAAATAAAATAACATTTAAAATGAAAAAAATTTCAAATTCACAATCAGCAACATGAAGATAAGCTGATTATACTGAAATAGATTTTTTTTTAGGAAAAAGTAATGAAAACCTAATGTAATTGTTAGTTTTTCATTTGTAAAATCATATATTGTAACATTTAAAGATTTAAAAAGTTGTTTATAAAATATTCTTACGAATTTCATAACAGACTTGAAAATATTGGTACGAAAAATATATTATATTCAAACGCATCTCTGCGTCAATAGTGATGTGAGTTTACTGTAATTATAATATACAGCAACAATTTATATATGTACAGATATCGACAAATAATTTTTATCCATATATAATGAAATAGATATTCTTGGGGGGGGGGGTGGGGAGAAATATTACATAAACTAAGCTAAAGCGATATATTAAAAATCAAAAAACATTGTTTATGACTTAAATTAGGAATTATTGCAATTATTCATATTTTTCACAATAAATAAATATCAAAATTGGTATTCATTTTTAAATTGCAGACCAAATTTGGTTAATACGAGTATATGCATATAAGATAAGTTTTATTACAAATTTGACAAAAAGCTGTCTTTAGTTCATTGCAACCAAATTTGACAAATTTTTTTCGTGAAAGACTAAAACATAATACAAATTTCTATAAGAAAAAAATCTAAGTCTTACTCCTCAATAAAATAATAGTTATTTTAAAACAAATAAAATTTAAAGAAAACATAAAATCAGTGAAAAACTTGAATTTTCTCAGTCATATGCCTAATACAATCATAAGTTTTTTTTTTATATAATCTTTTTTTCCTAATATGTAAATATATATTTATAAAAGTCTTATACCATCACTGAAATCAGTCAATGTATTTTATTTTTATTTTATTTAGAATGAGAAAGTAATTTAGAAATGAATATTGTTGTTTTGTTGTTGTTGTAGATAGTTATTACAGAAAAGCATATATTATTTTGCAGAAAAATATTCAAACATGACAAAATATTAACAAACACTATATAGAACTTTTTTACAATATAATTTATGTCATTCTTTTTTCAGATTTTCTTTTATTCCATATTAGAATGGTTAAATAAAACCAACATTTGCAAATCTCATTTTATCTTTTAAATTTACAATTTCAAAAAAACAATATAAAATAGTTTTTTTTTCAAACATATGTAAATAATATCATAAATTTAATAGATTAAATTTCAAAATTAGGCATGAAGGTTTACATCAATAATTAAAAAAAAAGTATATTAGGAATAATGAGATCACTCAATAAGAAGTATGAAGGAGATGAAAAATTAATAATTTTCAATATCAATCAATCAATATATAAAAAAAATAAAATAAGTACAATATAAAATAATAGTAATATTTTTTCATTCTATATTTATAAACAATGAGCATTAAAAAATTAGGCTTATTATTTCGACGTTTGTGCAAAAAATGTATCCACAACTGGAGCGATTGGTGTTCTTGTTCAAAGAAACACGAATTATAAAGAAAGTTATAAAATATCATATATTATATTTTGATTCAGGTTATTTTCATATTATATACACTGCTAGAAAATTAAATTTCATTACATTTTGTTCAAATCTAAGTAAAATTACAAAATAAAAAGTAACTTCTACGATAAGTAGAAATACTTAAATCAATTTTGATTATGGCTATTAGTTTCAATATATCTTTTTTTGTATCGTCATCTAATAGTTTTTCTGTTAAATGCTAGAAAAAACTCGAGGATAAACTACTAAAAATAATTGATAACAGTTGTAAATACAATTTCAGATCAGTACTAACAATATTTCGTTACAGAGAAAAAATTCAAAACATTTATAGCATAATTAATATGTATTTTGTGCATGTATGAAAAAAAAGTATTTTTCATTAGTATTGTAATGAAATTATAAAAACAGATTTGTATAATATATTGGTGAAAAAAAACAAACGTTTGAAATTAATAAATTAAAAGATAGGTTTAAAAATCAGATCAAAGTTTCTTTTTAGAGTATTAAAACTTTTTATGGACGTTGGCAGTCAAAAATAATGTTCATAATTAAAATATTATACATATTGGGGTACCGGAAAGTCTTTGTCAATTTCAATAGACTTCTAATTGAGCTCAGTTTGTGTCCAGACATAGTGAAGACAGCATCTCTATAAGTTTTTTTTTTAAAGAACTCTTGTTTAGTAATATTGTCGAGAAAAACCGCCACTTCCAAATAGTAACGAAAGAAATTATGTTTTGTAAGATTTTGTAAAAAAAAATTAAAAAAGAAAATGTAACTCTTTTATTGTTTTACAATCAGCAAAGACTTTCCGGTACCCCTACGATAATAATACGATACAATCAGAAAAAAAACCGAACACAAGTTAGTTACAGAACATTCAATAAATAAAATAAAACAAAACAATCTGATGATTGAGGAAATTTAATTTTGACAGTATGCCGAAAGTGTGCGATCACAAGTTTGCGAATATGAAAATATATAAAATCGAATTATTTTCCCTCTTCTTATAAGTACCAAAAGTAAGTGTTTTATTCATTTTATAAAATGAAGAATAAATATCAAAACACATTGCTAAACTTATATTATTCCGAAAATAATTAAAGTTCATAATTTCTACACTGAAGGCAACTAATGACGTTAGAAAATTCAAAAGTTTTCAAGTTAATTTGTAAATCGTAAAAAATAGCCTTATCTCAAATTCACCATTAAAACTTTTGAATTTGCAACATTAATAAATAGCTACTCGTCCTTCATAATAATTATTATGAGTTAATGAAATTAAAAAATGATGATACGAAGCGCCGATTTTAACAGCGGTTCATTTCTCAATCGCTATTTTGAATTGCTATTTAAAAAAAATGTATGTTTACCGCTGTCAAGTAGGACGCTTCAGTAATGGCACATTAAATATTTGGCATCATTGCTTAAATGAAGGAAAAGCTCAAAAAACGTACGGATTTCTCTCGAAATTAAATTGAAAACTTTTGGAATAGTCTATACAAATAATTTTTTTGTATACGTATCACATTTTTGGTACATATTTACAATAATTTGAAAATATCGCATCGATGCGACATTTGGTATTATAGAATTTAATTATCTAAATGACCAGACTAACTAATTAATAAATGGTAATTTTAATTTTTCATCAATTATGTAATAGAACGTTTTCATTCAAAGGCAAAGATTCTAAACGTTTATTAGTTAGCGACCATAGCTTTTCGATTTTCGAATCCGACAGATTCGGGGGTCCAAAGATGAACATTTCAGAATTGACATTGTTGTTATTCAACATATCGTTTAATTTATTTTCCGTAAGCACCAAAGGTTCTATAGTCATTCTACTTAAATTAAGCTGAGTCGCTAATATACCAGTAATAAATACATCGTCTATCCAAAAATATTTGCTTTTTTGAGCTTTTTCGTATAGTTGCATCATTACATCAGAGGAATATATTATTCCAAATCCAGCACAGTACGTGGGGTAGTACGAGTCTTTATACTCAATAGGAGACACTCGCCATTTCGATCTATAGCTCCGCTTTACGGAGCTCCTTAAATACACTGAACATAATATAAGTTTTCTGGCACCATGGGGAAATATATCTTTCGAAAGAAATTTCATAAGAAACGGGGTATTAACGAAAATATCGTCGTCTGCTTTCAAAATAAATTTGGCACTTATGCAAAAATAAGTGGTCCATTTTAGAGCCATGACATGTTTGTAAGTCAGGTTCCGATAGGCATCGAAAAAATTTCCTTGTATTATATCCTTGTGAAGGTTGTTTTCGTTAACGATCCGATTTTGGATGTCCAAAGAATTTATTTGTCCTAACAAAAAAAGCAACTTGACTAAATCATTGCGTTTGCCCCACGTTTTTCTAATGATGTCTCTTTTATCAAAGTGAATAGGGTTCGAATGCACCAATATCAGCAAAAATGGGCTCACGCTAGAATTGTTACAAGGAAAGTTGTTTATTGTGAATTTGAAATTCGGTAAATCAATCAATGAATTATAATCAGCTAAAGATAACGAGTTTGCATTGTAAAAAGAAAGATTCATGGTTTCGTTTATCGTGTCGACAGTGTAAAAGGAAGGTTTTTCATAGTCGTTTTCGTAAACTACGATACTACAAAACATGAAGAAACACAATACAAGCAATAATATAAATCTAAAGTGTTTTAAATAAATAACTTTCAGCATCTTGCTTTCTATTCCAAACGAATATGAGATTCTTGTACTAGATTCTGGTCTTCGCAAGTTTTTTAAATAGAAATTATATACATATATTAACACAATAGTATCTCAGAGTGCGTCAATCTATTAGGTGTTAGCATCAAACTGAAATGAAAAGAAGTGAACAAATGTTATTAAAAAAAAAATGACATAAATCAAATAGTTAACATTCACATCAAAAGAAATATTTGCAATAACAAAATAAATACATTTTAGAATCGCAAAACAAAATTCACATTATGTCACAAAAGAAAATTCAAATTGATTCGCAAAAGAGCATTGATATAAATTATTCAGAAAAAATATACACAATAGCATTATATTCACATTAATATTGAAAAAATATGCACTATAATGACAAAGTTATATTTTTGTATGAAATTACCTGCGTGAGCACAAGTATTACTCCTGTAAGTTATGCGAGTGATAAATTAGAAATATTGTTGGAAAACACGAGTTTTGAGTTCTTAATAACCTTACTGATAGCATTGGTTTGAACTTCATTTCTTTGAGTCAAGTTTCGGAGGAATAAAATCATTTAACATCCTCTGAGAAGTAAATTGACTGAATTTGCATATTCCTCGTCTTATTGAAGATGCACAGGATTTAAAACTTGTTTTCATTTTGCCGTAATCTAAAAAAAAAAAAATTATATA
>JAOXNN020216296.1:0-16531 GCA_028571205.2 Hydropsyche betteni
GCCTGTACTCGATTTGAATATTTAATATTTAATTAATAAAACCAGTTCATTTGTTATTGACACAATTACGACATATAGGCAAAACCAGAGACAGTAGGTAATAAGCATCATATTATAGACGTTAAGTGTATACGCATAAAGACCATATTCGTGAAAAAGCCGCGAGCGTCACCGAACGAACGAACATACAGACACACACAGAAATCCGCTATTATATATAAGGAATCCGATTTAAATTGGTAGTTGTTGAAGATGGGTCTTTACGGTGTGGTTTTTTGCCGGATTTGGCAGAGTGCGAATTTCGTGCGCGGTTTGGTTTATATGCGCGGTTAGCCTCAGTTTTATCAACATTGGAAATATCGTGATTTTCCGAGAATATTTGTTATTTATATAAATATATATATGCAGACATTTACCTCAATTTATGGTTTTCGCTTAGACTGAACCCATTTCATATATACTCGTAAATCTAGAAAGGAATGTTTAGTAAATTTCGAGATAGTTTGAATCGAATTAGATTAATCTTTGAATATTTCAAATATCTAATTTATTATACAAACCTCTTCAATCAAGTTTTAAATTAATACAACTTATTACGCAAATACCTATTATTAAATTCGTTTCTGCTTAAACGTAATATAACTGTTTATATCTAGCAATAAATCTGATTCTATTTCCATAAAATTACGTCGATTCTAAACAACTTTACACCATTGGAAATCCCACAAAACGCTTAATAGTCCAGGAAATAAATATAGGGTACCATTTAAATGTTTAGAATTTAAATACGATTTTGGTCAGAATTTTTGTCCCATATATCAAAATTTATTTGACATTGGTCAGAATTTAAATTAAACAGAATACATTGATCTGAATACATCGGTCAGAATAAATATTGAATGGTCAGAATTTTAACTGGGTTTGTCAAAATTTATATTCGATGGTCTGAATAATATTAGGAACCCTAACCTAACCTAACCTAATTTTATTCTGACCGTTTTTGATTGAAATTCTGACCAAAACATGATTGAAATTCTGACCATTTGATTTGTTGCCGTAAATATGTTAGAAGAGATAAAACTAAATTTTTATATGAAGTGAGATATTGTAATTTTCAAACTCAATGTAAAAAGTTTATATTGATAAGAAGTTAGCTTTAAATTTTACGTGGGGTCAAAGGTCATCAAAATGGTTTTTCATGAATGTCTCAACTTTACAGAAAAAATATTGTACCTCAAATTTGTAACATTTAAAATTTCCCACAAACAAGCTATAATAATATTTATTCGTAAGAGTAACTTTTTGGATGCAGCCTTCATATTTTTAATTCCTAAACAAAAACCTTATTGAAAAACAGTTAATACAATAAACAATATGATACCTAATTTATTCGTTAATATTATCAGTTCTGTGAAATATCTACTTCTGAATTTATAACAATCCGAAATTCTTAAAATTCACTCAATTCAAAAATTTTCACAATCTAACACAGAATCCCAAAAAAAAAAAAAAGCAAATTCCCATCAACAAAACGACATTTCCAATATACCACTCTTACATTACGCAAACGTATTACACAATACCGTACTCGAAGATGTCTTGACCGGTCGTTATGAAACTTCTCATTACGTTATTAGTACCAAGTGGCCGGTGTTACACTTTGCCGCGTTCGATGGTGATGCCATGGAAACTTTTGTTGTTGTTGGCGACAACTATGGCGGTATTTGCCCGTAATGCGGCCGCGGTTGTCCTTATCTGTTGAATTGCTTCAATCATGTGTGTTTTGCTTATTAGGTTTCGTTGGATGTGTGTGGTTCGGTTGGGGGAAGCCGGCTGGTGCTGCGATGTGTTGGTTAAATTTGATTATTGACGTCAATTTGATTTTGAATGGAACTAGTCGGTATAAGTACTGGTTTGTGTTCGTGCGATTCGGGACTCATTAGTTGAATAGTGAATGTGTTAATTGTTTATTGAAAATTTTAATCGGAATCGGATGAATGTCGTTAATTGTGGGCCTCGGCAGTAAATAGTGGTAAGCGACATTTGTCACTTTTGGAGATGTTGAGAAAAATAGTTTTCGAGAAACAGTTTATATGCATTTAAATGCATGTAATACTAGGAGTAACCCGACATAGTATTGTCATTTTTTGAGAGAATGTGGAATTATTTATTAATTTCTGTAGTAAATGTACAAATTTTTGTAATAAATAAAAAACTATTTTATAATTTTGGCGCTTACCATTATTTATTGCCGAGCCCCTCAATTTATCTGAATTATTATGTAATTAAAGATTTTTATATTAACCCATTTTTTAAAATAAAATTTTTATATGAATGAAATTTTATATTTTGAAAAAGTTTTTTCTTTTAATAAAAATATTTTTTATAATAAAACTCATCATTTCTATGTTCACTATGATTCTGAATCAAGGAGTAATGGGTTAACTCTTTGAAGCATACTAAATTAGACGTATTCAAAATGTTCCACTTCAGAAAATTAAAATAAATTGAATCACAATTTTTATATTGAGTCCTACCTACTTTCATTGATCAGTATTTCATCAATGAATGAAATGTAGTTTTTTATTGAACAGACTGTTGTTTAACTTATTATTAATTAATTAAAATTACTTTTATATAATTTTTTTTGATAATCTTACTTCCATAGTATCCAAAATACTTCTATTTTGTTGAATTTTATAAAGATAAAATTTCTGTAAAACTATAATTTTTTTCTCCAAGTCTCAAAGGGTTAACTCAATAATTTTTCTCATTTTGAATTCTAATATATAAAATATGTAAAGCTCGTTTAATATTTCTGCGGCCGTTCGAACGTTTTCAGTCGACCGTTCCTACATTTTTATGCATGCAGAATAAAATATGCATTAAAAGCAACTTTATAGCCTACAAGACGTAAAATTCCCATCGAGCGGTGTATATAAATCATCGAATCCGCAAAACGTCATTTTTTTTTACATTCGTATAAATTCATCGCATCAAAAGAGACGAACACAATGGCCGGCGAAAATCATCTCGCCTTGTTTATTCGCAATTGTTTATATTCTCCGTGTCTTATGTCAGATTTTCATTTTTCGACAACGCTTTCAAAAAAATGTTTGCATCAAAGTTCTTTTTGTTCGACACAATAACCTGAATGCGAATGTTGCTCATTGAAATGTTTTTTTCATGATTGCGCTTCAATAGAATTTTTTATGAATTACGACCCTCGTATATCATATTTTGATCAAATTTAAAATCTCGAAACGTGTAACAAATCATCTCGGATCCAAAATCAACGCCCATACTTCCTTAATTTGGCTCGTATTCAAACCGAAAATAAATCATCCATATTTTTCGACTAATTGACTCAAAATTCGTATTCACCTATCCAAATTTCGCTTACATCACGTTTCCTTTGATTCCAAACCGATTATTTACTTGTTGTTTTTCCCAGGCGATTTTTCCCGATCTATGTTGATTCTGAAACGTCGCTCCTCAGAAATCGACGATTCCGAACCGTGTTTTCTGTTTTTTGGTCCACGTGTAAACACGTGGCTGAAACCCTACCACATTTCGGTTGGATGATGGCCAGGCAGCTTTCAGACTTTTAGTGCCAACGAACGACCCACAATAACTCCAGTCCACAGTCTTCAGAGATCTGGAACTAATTATAAATTCAGTGCGACGGTCAAAATCGTACGTTTCTTCGTGTTGTATTGTCAATATTTTCCCAAATGCAGCTCGAATCATTGAATCGTGTGAAATGGTTAAATAAACATTGGTTTGTTTTGTTCGATTCGGTCATGCGTCATTGAATTAGTTTTTTTTAGTAAAATGTTGGTATATCATATAATAGATTGACCTGAGATTGCAACTGTTGTACGATCACGTTTTTCGAATTAGCCACATTGTCCCGTTTTAACTGTATATTAATGCTGTTATGATTCACGAGAAATGATTTTCATTAACGATTCCACAATCTATTATATATTTTTTTTATAATACAACTAACAATTTAATATATTAAACTGTATTCAATATTGAAACACATTTTAAAGCACTTAACACATTCAAAACATATCCTGTGAAAGCATCGTTCACTAAACATTTACGACACTTTAACGATCTTCCATTTTTACAACATAAGATCATTACACACGCGCGTTTCTTGAACCGAACTTAAATTTTCGAAATGCATCATTCGAAATAAAAAACTCTTTCTTCAAATCGCATAAGCGCGCCATTTATATTCATCTCGCCCGTCCTTCCGTTCGAAAAAAAAAATTGCGGTTCTTTTAAATTGTTTGATTATCTCGTCTAATTCCAGCGAGACCGTAAATCTTCGCGATTCGTGACCTTTAAACTTGATATAATTCTTTTCGTTTTCGAAATCTGTTCCCGGTCTTTTGAACCTACGCACGAACACCTTATTAGATTGGTCGGTTCGTTTATGATTATTTGTTTGGCGTCGAAAGCGATTCTATCTCGATTGAATCGGTCGATTTGCATACAAACGATATAATTTGAACTCTAAACTCATAAAAGTCAATAGGATATGACAGATTTAATTCGTCATGATGCGAATGAATGACTTTTCGCTGACGCGACGGGCGAAAATTCGACTTCGCTTTGACAGATCCTATATTAAATGGGCTGATTCTTTTATACAATGAAATATCAATTGTCCTTTTTTTGAATCCGATAGAGAGTTTAATTATTTTTCGTTATCCATTAATCCCGAAGTGTCTGAACCGGTATCGTGACATTTAAAGGTCGTGTCGTTAATCACGTCAAATTGACGAATTTCAAACCCAGTTTTTTTCTCGATTTAAAAAATGTATAAGAAGATCCATAGATCGCTTGAGTAATCATATTTTCGTTGAAAATTGTCCTTGTTCGTCAAAAGGTAATTTTGAATCGTAGCAAAGTCGCCGTTCATTTAACACTTTTAAACTAAGTACAGTCACGAAATCTCAATTGTTCGTCACATGATTTGTCCATATTAACAATTGTCATTATTGTTCGTTTTACGTCATTTTTTGCACAAGAGATTCGCGTGTGAAAATCACGTTGTTTCAATTCGAGATGTGAAAATTTTCATATTGCGTTCGTTAATTTCTTAGAAACGATTGTGATGTAAATTGATGGATTTTCAATATTATGTATGAATTTTTAAAAGATTTTTTAAATATATTCAAATGATTTAAATATGTATTTGTATTCAAAGTGACGAACATTCAAATTTTTTCAAGTTTGAATCTATATATATTTATATTTTTAATTTATGCAATACGAATTTTTATCGATTCAACAAAAAAATATTTCGACTTAACAATCAATATGTTACTATAAATATATTATAACACCATTATGCATTGATTTTGAATATATTAATGTCACTTAGCAAGGTTATGACTTAATATTTATTTTTATCCTGTAAAACTATCTTCAATATGGTTTTCCCATTACTTCTCATCATATTAAATTCAAATTGATTAATTCATAATATTATATCCGAATTTTAATTAAAAAAAAAAAAAAAAACAAATTTTATCTCAAATATCCTTTCAAGAACTTACATCTCATATAAAAAATTTCCATCTAGAAGCATTAAATTTTCCTACGTCACCAAAACGAAATGGATCCGGAAAAGCGTGCGATTTCCAAATTTATTCTATCGCATTGCGTCATTATACATTTACGAGAAATTTTCCGGATTTTTCCCGAATCCCTTACCGCAGGACGTCCCAGATCGCTTTTCCTTCCTATGAACGTTGACCGACTTTCCCTTTCGCCTGAAAAGTGCTTTTTCTGGGTCGATTCTAGTATTTTGTTTTATTCAAAGTCGCATTCTCACTCCGTTCCCAAAATGACTCCTTAACGTGGCTATAAAATGTGGAAAATGCCGGAAAAACCGGTATAGTGTGAAACGTTAGTATTTTTCCATCTTGCGTGTTGTTTTATTGGTTTTTTTCTGGTATGAAATTATGTTTATCGCTCAATGTGCTTTTTATTAATTCGAAATTAAATTTAATCGATAAATTTATATGTATATTTTTCTCATAAATCGCTTTAAATAAACTGTTTTTCAAGATAAATTTTTCTATTATTTATCAGATTTCATTTTTCTTATAGTGCACTTAAGTAAAATATTCCGTATTCTAAAACATAATCGTTATTTTTCAAAGCAAAAATTATACTATCAATATTCTAATTTTCCGTTATAAAATTCAGTTTGGTTATTAAATTATATGATATAACTTTACTTAAAATATGAAACAAGTTTCAAATTAACATATTAATCAAATGATGCCTTTCACCTAATAACACTGTGATTACTTTTTACTCGTCAAGTTGTATAATATAATATAGAAACTCTCACTTTTGAATCGTTAACAATAAATTTGATCCGATGTTTTTCAACTAATGCATTTAAAGCATAACATTATTTTTACATCTAATTATTTTATAGTTTAAATAAACTTGAATCTTATAAACAATAAATATAGCTTCACCATATAATTTACACATAAAAGATAGATAATACGGCAATTTGCGAAGAGATGATTAAAGTATTATTGAGATCTTCGAGAACTTCCTGTTAACTACAACTGCGTCTAAACAATTGATCTTGATTTCGACGTGATTACGTAGAATTGCTATGCATCGTTCTTCAAGAATTTTTTTATATAATTACAAAACGCAGACTCATATTTTTTTTAGATATTACATATCATCTTGAACATTTTAATGTATTAAATTTCAGAATATAAAGAAAATAAAAAGTTTGACACAAAGTCGATATTGATTTTTTCTCTTTGAACTTTTTCTACCATTTGTCTAAGTATTGGATCATCCTTCTAGTATTTTTTCAAATATCTATATTTGTGATACAGTCTATGAATTTATGTGATATTATTTTTGAAGAAAATTAAATAGAATAACCTATTTATTTTTTAAATTAATACACTATATCCGTTCGAAAATAAACTATTTTTCCTGCATCTTTCACAACTCTACCATAATTCTTCAATACACAAGATACGCAATTCAAAAATTTTCATATAAATTTTATTTTTACGCAATATTAGCACATTTTTCAATAGACGCCGAAAGTTTTACGTAAAACCGACATCTTCCAAGAAACGCAAAAGACAAAGGGTGTCTTTTGTTCTTGCAATCGAGCCATACATAACTGATGATGTTGCACACTCGATTGTGCCCCTCATCTCTCGATTTCGCTTCTGAAAATACTTCAGATGCGAATTTCAGTTTGCTGATTTTCCACTTCAGCCTTTGATTTATTACCGCGGAAGGCTTTCGGCAATTTAGTTCGTATCGACAAAAATCTGATCGATTTGTTTTAGATTTTAAGTTGTCTTCTGATGTATATTTTTTTGTAAAGTAAATCTCTTTATATTTCAGCGATTCATAAACATTGACGTTTTCTTTGAATCCTAACAAGCGAACAAGTGTTCTTTTATATTATTTATACGGACACGAACCTGAAAACGTAAATACGCACGAAACGGAACCTTCCCGGAAAATCATTCTCCGGTTACATTTGATCCTAAGGGGATTCACAGAATAAATATTGTATTGAATTAATTCATTTTTCGGCTCACAATCAAATGAAAAAATAAAATATTGGAACATCGCGCACAATTATTTTCTTTGATATTTAATTTTTTTTGACACGTCGCTATTTCGCCTCACAATGAATATTTTATCATAACAATTTTTTAAATTGAAATTTAATACAAAGTATATTATTGTATGCATCGTAAATATTTTCACAAGATCGTATCTGATCAAACTGTCAATTGATGACCTCAATTTAAAAAATATATGTATACAATTTTTTTTAATATACACCTTTACAAAGACTTCATCCTTAACATCATTAATATAAAAAAATACCAAAAACGGTGCCAAGGACAAGCGTATAGCATTATTTCATTATATCCTCAGCTAAAGGACGATTCGCGAGGATTCGCCGGCTCATGAAACATAATTGAATTTCATTTAAATTATTATTAGACCCAAGTTCTTTGTTGCTCGGCAATTTTTTGCGTCCGGCTTCTTTTCAGACGGCTGCGATAAATTAGATCGTGCGATTGTTTTATCCTCATTGTTTTCCGGAAAAAGCGAGAAAATTTTGAATCTACCCGTAATTGTCGCAGGCTTCGTTTCGCCAGAGCTTTCGCATGAAAATTCGTGGGACAAGGACGCGGAAAATTCCCATAAACAAATTGTTTCACTTTTATCCTTGTTTTGTTGCGCAAAGTGGACCTGATGTCGTTACGTATTCAATTACATCGTTAATTAAGCGAAATGGCTTCGTAACGTCGAAGGAAATTCGATTTGTCGAACGATTTTCGATTGTGTTTAACCCCGTTTTAATAACTCTATTAACTTTTTTGTAAGTTCGAATCGTAATCGTTTAAGTCTCGAAGATTCTTGGTTCGATTGTGTTCAGTGAAAAACTAAAAAACTTTTCCGATATCATTTCACTGTTAAAGTTTTTTCATTATCGAAAAACTTTTCACTATTCGTAAGTCATCCCTTTTTTATGTAACACACTAAATAAATAATATTCCACAGACTAGACTTGATCGATAAAATAATAAAGTATATAAAAAATTTAGAATTAACGAATATCAAAATGTTTTCGTATCCCGGTTCAAAAGTTGGCATCGTTCCGCACAAAAACATATTCGGGTCAACCTGAAAATTCCAAGGTTTTCCCTCAGATCGATGTTGGGAAAAGCGTTAACGCTCAATTGGGAATATCGACAAAATCAATCCTCAAACGAAAAATAGATGGTTAGATGGAAAAAACGGGAAAATTTTCACACTCTCACTAAATCTGGCTCGAATATCGGAAGTGCCGAGTTTCCAGATTTATTTTCGCTTATGTATTTGCAGTGCTCTTTTCCGTTTCCCTTTTAGAGTATACTGAAATATATTTCATAATATATTTATACTAAAATTGATTCTATATATATACCCTTTATATTTAGTTAACTCACTCAGACATATTAAAAAATTATATCATTTATTTTTGTCGCAATTTCTTTCTGTACCATCTTTTATGGGATTTCATGTTTAAAAAAATACTATGCACACCCGAAACATCAAGAATCCACTGTACATATAAAATAAACATAACTCGTAGGCTTCAAGGGTTTTCCTCGCTGAGAAATTGGGTCGGGAAACGACCGCGAAGGATACTCGCGTTTTGGCAATGTATCTTCATTGACCTCGAGTTATGTCGTAATTCAGACGAAAAATGTACGTTTTATTTTATTTTCGTATCCCTCTGATAAGTGGGGCGCTTTTTGTTGCATCGGGACCCCCATACGAAACAGAGCCTTCGAAATATCCTCGATTTTTCATGTCGGATTTCCTCAGAAGTACGTTTGCGCGGCCCACATTTTCCGATTGTCATTCCTCGTTTGTGATTAAGGTTCGCTTATCGGTTCTATGGTGTATTAATGGGTTTAGAAGGCCGTGGTTTGGCTGTCCGATCTAGTCATTTTTCATTTCGTGATAAATCTATTTTCCTTTTATGATTTGTGTATATCGAAATTGTGGGTTTTCCTGATTGTCGTGGACGATTGCTAATGTGGATTAAAGTGTTAAATATGTATGCTTTGTAGATTGATTCTGATTAAATATTTATATTTTTTTATATGAAAATTGTTATATATTTGAAAATGAACAAAAGATTTTATGTTATGTGACTATTGTTTTCAAAATGCATTATTATCAAGTGATTATTTTCAATTAGATTTTCATCAAAATAAATTTTAAGACGTTTTTTATATCTTGAGATTAAGTATTTTCTGGACGATATATTATGTGGATTTTTTTGATAACGTCGAGTGTTGTCTATAGTCATCATGGCTAAAAACAAATATGGATGATTAAACTTATGTAGATTAAACACCTGTCATTTTATCAAGCTCTTATCAATTATAGCATATTAAAATATGTTAGTACACCACACGCCTATATTTAGAGAATCTATTAATAAACTTTGATAAATAATTATTCAGTTAAAACCTTTTTTCAGTTCACTGATTTTCATAATTTATGATATACCCACAATATGAAAGATAATTGCAACAATGATTTTCAAAAATTCAACATTGTCATAAATCCTATTTTTTTTATAAAATATGAACAGTCAAACTTTCTCTATTGATTTTGTTATGATTAAGACTCACTTACTAGTGATATATTATTGGCCTGAAGCCCATAGTTTGGTTGTCCGCTGTAGTCATTTTTCATTTTCCATGAACCAATTTTTCTATCGTAATATATCCAAATTATACATTACAAATTACCGCTGAAGTATAAACATACTATTTATATATTCTGTGTGTACATTTCACATTTTAAGCCGTTTAATATGTTGAAATCCTATACTTATTTCATAATAACACAAACTTGCGTTAATTATAATATACCTTGCGTTATTTATTACGAATATAATACTCTTTAGAATATCGCTTAAAACTGAATCAACAATTAAATTATATCACACATCGGGACATAATAAAACTTAACAACGTATTGCGGCAACTCATACGCCTTTTCTAAGCAAACAAACTTAATATTTAGTCACACTTTCGTCCAACCGTCACTTTTCAAATATTCATACACAGAATCGTATCAATTTTTCATTTTCGTTTGACTTTCGATTTGCGCTCTTTTCGGCGGCACGCGAAGGGAAAATTTCGACGAGCAATTTTTCCAGCAGGCCGTATTTTGAGGATAGATAGCGATCGGAAAATTGCCCCGGTTCCGTTTTTACTTATTTATTAGTGTGTGCTTTTTATTTTTTTCGTTCGGCGAAAATCGGATTTGTGGAAAATCACATTAGACCGTGATCAGAAGTTCGCTCACGACCGATCCGAGTTGACGTATATTTGGAAAGGTGATTTGGTGCTTTAACTATTGTGATTTGAAAGATTTCGTTAGTTTTGAAAAGTTTGATGTGTTTTTATTTCATTTTTTCGCAATTAACCTTTTTCATGTCGGACATTCCGGTGTGTCATCGAAATGAATCGTCAAATGCCAGACACTTTGGGTTTTTTCTTTGAATTTTGTATTTAACGGCTATTTTTAAAGTGACATTTGCATGGGCAATGTTTTTCTCGAAGTTTTCATTTTTATCTTTTTTCTTGAGAAAATTTAATATTTGTATAGCTGAAAATTCTTTTATGAGTTTTACTTGATATTTTGCCTCTTTTAATGGAAAGGTTACAGATTATGCAATTAGATTTATAAATAAAAACACGCTTTCGCAAAATATTCAAATATAATTGAAATACATTAGTTGTTTTTTTTTTTTTTTGATAAAAATACCAATAATACATATTTACTTTACTAGTCTAAAGATTAATAAATTTTTGATTTTACTAGTAAATTATAGAATTTACAATGGGAAGATGGTAAAAATCTGAATTTTTTTCTATCTTAGATTTTTATCAAACAGTTTCTATAAACAGAACGATTTCTTTACAAAAAAAGATATTACGTTTGATTTTCAAAAATATATTTTTCAACCTTCAGATTTTTAAAAACAAAAATATATATATCAAATACATTGATTCTCCCCGATTGTGATAAATGACACGATAAGACCAATAAATAGGTATGATGCCATTTCAATTTGCAATCACTGGACAAAAAATGTTATCAATTGGAATTTAACTTACCATATTATACAACGAATAAAAAAATTCCAAAATCAGATACATCTCAACTTTATATAATATAAACGACACACTATGATAATTACATATCACTTTCCATATCAAACCGTCCTACTTTCTATATAAATCACGACTGATATACCATCACGAAAACCTTCAATTACCACATTTAGCACGTCCTCGAACTTGATCACGTTTTTCCCGACCGTGACCTTTCCCTATACAATTTTTATGAGCATTTCACCAAATTCCAGCATTATTTACA
This sequence comes from Hydropsyche betteni, assembly GCA_028571205.2. Classification (NCBI taxonomy): domain Eukaryota; kingdom Metazoa; phylum Arthropoda; class Insecta; order Trichoptera; family Hydropsychidae; genus Hydropsyche; species Hydropsyche betteni. Next base: position 11,992 of record JAOXNN020216296.1, read on the forward strand.
TACTCGGGTGCTATGGAGTGAGCGTGTATTATTCATGTTCAAAAAAAAGCCAAAAACGAACCGCTTTTCGAATATCTAAGCGTCGATCGCAATAGGCCGGCCCCGGGGGCCTGTAAAGGCTAAATTATTTATTTTGTCGTTCGCGTTTTGGGCCCCGAAAGCCGTTTTTCACGTATGAAAGTCTTTATCTGAAAGCTGTTGGTTTACGAGTTCGTTGTGACACGTGAAATAAAAAATTATGTGTTTTTTTTTTTTCGTTTGTTGTGTTCCGTGAGCCGCCATTGAGGATCGTATTTCTCGTGTGATGTGATGGATTGTGGTTGATGTCTGATTTTTTTTTATTTGAAGTATGTTCGGTTTCGTTTAATTATTGTGGATTTGTTATTTATGCGTTTTTGTTATGTGAAAATTATGCTTATGTTGGTAATAAAATGTTTTCTGAACGATGTGCGATGGATCTATTGCGTTTAATGGATATTAATATAATTGAACAATTTATTTTTTTTTCAATTCGAAAATATAAAAGCTATTAATATTTTATCATTAGATTGCCTATTTTGTTGATTTATTCAATGGTGTAATGGTAGATAAAAAAGTTCCTAGTTAAATTTAAATATTATATAATATGTTCTATAAAGTTTTTTATTGAATATTTGATAAAAATATGTGTCGCATAAAATTTTGAAAAAAATGAGAAACGTAACCTCGTTATGACTGACACGTCTCACCCGTACGCCTATCAAAATTATACTAATTCTTTCCGAACAAATGTCCTGCTTTTATAGACTTTCGGCGTGTCTAGTATTACTACTTGCCAATCGTACCATTGCACTACCCCCCCCCCCACGCTACTTTTTGAATATATATACATACAAGTCCAATCGCCGTTTCATGACATTTGCAAGGTGAGATTTATATACTTCAGTAAAAAGTCTTATTTTATATAATTTATATTTTTTTAATTTCAAAGTATTCAATGAATACATTCAATCTGAAAAATATTTAATTATTTTATAATCTTAGATCTTTATTAATAAAATGTTTATATACATACGTGTTCCAATTCAATATTGATTATTTTCATTTTTTTATCTATAATGACTGGGAAATTTCAGGTCACTGCACCACTGGATGAGTAATAGAACAAATTGATTTTTTTTTACCATGCAAAATGAATTGCATCCATATGATAATACTATCGCAATTATGGATCATCAAAATTTCCTGCGATGAAACAAACACTCGCGTTCTTCAAACGACTTTTCCAATCGATTAAAATTTCAAGTCTAATCCCATCACTAATTTAATTTATTCACGATCTCAAGCTAATCATAAAAAAAGCATAATTACACAATTCCGAGCCTCTTCAAAGCTAAGCCGAACAAAAAATAAAAACACACAGAAAATCATTCTCAGAGCGTCCTTGGGTCGATTTTCAAAAGCGCCAACAACAATGGCCGCGACGAAAACTCAGGAGCCCTCTTTTCCCTTCGGACTTTTTATACGTTTATAAGCCTTCGCCGACACGAGGACGAGCTTTTTTCCGCTTTGGTATTATTTTCCGGCGACAAAGGGAGCGAAATTGCCGAAAATTGAACACAATGGCGGCGTCCATTAACCCAATTCGTCGGACGCTTTTGTTTCGTCTCTCTGTCGGAGAACACCTGCCGAAAGTGTTGCCGTTCATTATCAAGGAAAACGAGGGGTTTTAATCGTGTGTTTGACTGTTTTCAAGTTTGGATGGGTGTGTGTTTGCTCATTTTATTTAGGAAAATTTTAGTGAGGAAAATTCGGTGGAAACTTTACTCATTTCCGCGCGAGTTTGAAACGCGCCGTGGGAAAACTATGTCGAATTTTTGATCTTTTTTTCATAAAATAAATATTCCGTCATGATTATCCTATCTATCGAATACGTTTTTCGTTATTAATCCACCGGATTTATTAAAAAAAAAATGTTAATTTTCCGTTCTATGTAATCATCCATTAAAATATTTGTGTATAAATAAATTTATGAAAGTTAAAAAAATATATGGTTAGTTATAAAATTTGATTTGTTTTTGTATGATCTTTTTTTGAAAATTCAACAAATACGCATGTGAAAATTTTCAAATTTGCAAATAGAAAAGCGCGGCTAATGACGGTTAAAACAAAAGCAGAATAGAAATTTCCAACGGTTCAAACAAATCGACGTTTTTTCACTTTCTAATCAGATCGAATGTTAAAGTGGCGTTGTGTAGAATGACAAAAAAGTCGAAAGTGTCAACGCGCTGTGCAAACCATAAAAAGACCATCAAATGATGGTTGAATGAAAGAAACCATTTGTTATCCACAATCTCTCTTCGCGTACGCAATCTATACCTTTTTTTGTTCATAGGCATCGAAAATTATATATTTTTTTATATTTTTCATTTCAATCATTAATGAATTTTATATTTATAATCCGTTTTTGATATTTTTTTAAGCAAATTTAAATGTGAGCAAGTTTGAATAATATAATTGTTCGTATATGGTAAATTATTCGCACCATCTATTAATGAATAGAATATTATGTAAGAATAAAAGAAAATTTCCCACTATATTTATGTGTCAAATGTGAGAAATTTTATGAATGATATTCATATCTATAAATTCTTAGAACAATTTCATCAAACAATAAATAAAATATGTATAAATTTTACAGATGCATTTTTTGAAGATAAAAATCTTTATATCTAATAAAATTGTTGACGTGACTTCAAATTTTTTTTTCATAACAGATAAATTACAATACTTTGTATCTGATTGTTTTTCTAAATTCAAGTGTATATGAAAACGCCAGCTGTTTCTGTAATAATCACTATCGAAGTTGCATTGAATAGAAGAGATAAAGCGCCTACAGATTAAACACATGTCATTTTATCTTATCGTCCTATTTATGAAAAAAAATATTCCGACATATTACACACAACACAAAAAACAACCTTTGATTGATCCCGATGAATAATATATTCAAAAATGAAAGGAAATTCGTTCGTTTTCTGGTCCTTATTTTTTAATGGAAAGTAAACACGGTATGAAAGAAAAATGTAACGGCGCTTTTCAAATATTCGTTTGATGTCAATTTTGACACTTTCACGAATCTAGAACGTTTTTAGCTAAAATGTAAACAGTTTCAATGATTTTCGTATATTGTTTTCGTTTATATTCAAGGTTAGTTTTGATGTGTTATCGTTACAATATAACTATAATATATATTTTTTACTACTTTTTTATTATTAATCGTATAAAAATGCGATAAGATTTTGTATGGCAAACTAAAATTTTTATAATATGTAAATAATAATAATCTGCAAATTATATTTTTTAATTGAATTATTTACAAATTCAGGATGCGCACTACGAAATCTCCGTATTAAGGACAATTTCGTATGACACATCGGAAACACGCCATTTTCGAACATTTCAATCAAATGCACATTTCCGATTTTAAAATCGAAAAAAAAATGCATTCAAACCAAAAACAACCTTTGAACATCTCGAAAATTTACAGTTCATCGATACAGTTTTTATATAATACTTCAAACTTCAAATTCAACCATCGTAAAGTATCATTAAGATCATCGTCACAGTAATAAATGATAATATTTACCGAATCGAAGTTTCGGAGATCAAATTGAAGTTCGAAGTGTAGATATGAAGTTTGAAAGATCGAATTGAAGTTGAATTCGAATTTTTAACGCATCCCCAAAAGCCCTTGACCGTGAAAACGGCGTCCTTTGCCACATTTGAATTATTCATCAGGATCCTCCACTCCTGAACGTCGTCGTCGAATGTTAAACGACATCATTAAGTCGTCATGTGTTCTAGTTTCTGTGAGAGCCGTCTTCCATCCGGTCGTCGGGTCCCCCTACGCGGGACAAAGTCCTTTCGATGTCCTAGCGGTACTTCAACTGTTAGATTTTGAAGTGTTGGTGTTGAAAGTTGCAGATTTATGGTGCGAGTCGAAATGTTAATTGGGTATCGTGCGTCGATAGTTCGTAAAAAAAATATATATGGTGTCATCGGTGATGTTTATATTCGGCGTGATCGAATCGATTTGGTCACGGTTCATGCAGTCATCGTTGGACTATATAAAGCGTTTTGCAGAATCGAGATTTTCTTTTGACATTGGAAATTCACACGTTTCGCAATACCGAATGTTGAATTCGTCCGTTTCGAAACGTCATATTTGTTAAACAACAATCAACGTCGTCTGCTCAAAATACGAAATACAATAGCTTTCAATAATTAATACAATTTATTCGTTTTATTTTTAGATCCACCGGTAACTTCATAAGCGGAGTGACACCGGGTACTGCGCCCCCTCGCAGTGCCCCCCCAACGCCCCACCAGCTGGAGGCGCCACGGAGCCCCGCACATTCCATCACCAAGTAAGTGATAATCAAAGCTCCATAACTTACTATAATACCACCTTACCTGATATAATATAACTAGTATATAGGCCCGATGTTAATAACATCGGGTATGGATTTGTTAAGAAACGGAAAACGATAAAATATGA
>JAOXNN020216322.1:0-16527 GCA_028571205.2 Hydropsyche betteni
AACAAAGATGATGTAACTAATATCCTGTAAATAAAAAAGATTATGGTGGCTATTCTACCCCAGCAGATTATAATTTCCTAGGAGGTTGTGAAATGCCATTTCAAAATCCATGGTTAAATTACTTAACAGATGAAGTTAAATCAGGAAAAAATATTCTGGTTGGCTATTATTTAATGAATAGGAATCTAAAGGACATACTTAATTGCCTATTTCACAAACTTAACACTTAATTATTAGTAAAAATCCAGTATTAAATTCATAGGTTTCATATTTTCTTTTTCTTTTAATAATAATTAATATTAATTAATATCAATAATCTTTAATACTTGACTGTTTTCTCTATTACAACTATTTATTACGTATTATACTTAATAAATTCAAAAATTAGTCGCAAAATTATTATAATAACAATGTAGCCTACTATGCATCGGGAAAGTATATGTTTGGTGATGTAGATTAATGGAAAGAAGTCCATATTCCTATCATTCAATAGATTAGTAAGAGAGAGCGGGTCTTCATAACTGGAAGAATCCCAAAGCAGGAATATTCTAGAGTCTGTTTAATGCTAAGAGAGGTCGAGGGAATATGGATAGGTAGCTTTCAGCTTATGTAGAACGAGCACAAGCTTGGGACATCACCCATTCAATAGGAAAGCTTGAGAAGATTAAAATCTTAAAATTGAGTAAAAAGCATTCTACTTAGGGGGATGCAAGGTTTAAATTGAGGGAGCCATCAACATATCAAGATTAGAGGGCCTTCTTTAGCTCGATCTCGGTGAGTTACTTCTTACACAGACAGCAACAACATTCAAACATAAGGCGCAATGTATATATCGCGACTTCTAACCTTGCGAACCTTAGATCTTGGTAATTGAAGTATTTATTTAGGAGGAAACTACATCGGGGCGCTGGGAGCGGCCTATATTTCAAGACTAACGAATTTGGCTACTCTAAATCTGAGTAAGAATTATCTGATTCAGGAGGAAATAGTATCGGGGCTGCGGGTGCTGCCCATCTATCAAGACTTACTCATCTGAGAGCCTTAGATCTCGGTAGCATCTATTGTGAACTTAGGAGGGAACAGTATTGGAGCCGAGGGAACCACTCATATTTCGCAACTTTGCTGCTTACAAGAACTTAATCTGAGTACGATGCGCCTAACTTAGAAAACAACAGCATCGGAAACGAAGGTATAGCCCAAATTTCGAGACTGATTAGGCTGACAACTTTGGATGTCGGTATAATTAATTGTAAAACAGACAACAATAACATATCAGACGAAGGGGCAATTCACTTCAAAACATTAACAAACTTAACTGTGTTAGACATTGGTAAGGATGTGTCTATCTCAGACAACAACAGTATTGGAACTGAGGGTTTAGTCCATATTTCTTAGATTCTAAGTTTAACAACCCTAGACCTCTGTATAATGTGTATTACCCAGATAATAATAATGTTAGGGATCCAGGAGCTGAATACATTTCAAAGCTCACCAACTTATCAACCTTGGATATCGGTAAGATTATAGTTAACTTAGGTGGAAGCTATATCAGGGCATAGGGAGCATCCCATATCTCAAAGCTTGTTAACTTAAAAACCCTTAACCTAAGTCATTCTGAACTAATTTAGGAGGCAACTATATCGGAACATAAGGACTAGCCTATATCTCAAGGCTTGCAAATCTATAAACATTAAATCTTGGTAAGTGTGTCTTAAACTCAGACAATAACAGCGTAGGTGTGGAAGGGTTGGCTCATATATCAAAACTCAAAAACCTAATTACTTTGAATTTAAGTACACTTTCTCTTATTCAGGGGGTAATTATATTGGAGCTGAGGGTCTAGCCCATATCTCCAATCTTACAAATTTAAGAACTTTAAACCTGAGTAAACTACATTCTTAAATTAGAGGGAAACGATATCGCTTAGTAATCTCTGACAAATCTGAGATTGGCCTTGCCCCATACTAACATAATCATCTGATATTTTGCAGAATTTTATTAACTAGAATTATACTGTCATGTAAAATCCTTTAGAGGAGGGCTCTTTGTAATCACTTGCTATCCCTAAACGCTAGCTTCCTCTGAGTTAACAGCGTAGCTTATCCTCGTCTATCCATTCTATACTTTAAATTCCGAAAACAATTCGGTACTATATTAGGCTGGTAAAGCAACTGCGACTTCCGGTAGATTTCGAGACTTTTCTCTCTTTCTTGATTTACTGGAAGGGAAGGTCGTACAAGCACTCGTTTCAGAAGATGCCGATACTCTGCTTACTTTGTCCTTTCAAATTCGGAATAAATCATCGAAGAGGCCTAAACTGGGCTTTTTGGTCTGATATGTTAATTAGTGACATCGAGTGGGAAGTTAAGAAGTAGAGTGTTCCGAAACTTATTGTCCTACATGAACGATTTATTGCTTGTAAACGTAGAACGTAAATGGCTGGAAGTTATTCTTGAAGGAGTAGTTCGCTTTGGTTCTTTACGAAGCTTTTAACGGGAAAGTCTTTAGGTCATAGATAGTGAAGTTCTATGCAATCTTTTCGACTGATGCAATATAAGTGCAGGTGGTTGGTTTGTCTTCTTCTTTTATGAAGACAGTTGAGTGGACTGGTTTGGCACAACCATTTGAGCAGGCTCCTTAACATGCATATTACTGTAGGAGAACCTTTTAATAATGTCTGGCGATTGATCTTTGTCCCACTGGTTTATTTCAACGCTACTATCGAGTCTTCGGTGCTGCCTAGATGGATGCCTTGGCGACAGACTGTCTCTTTTGTCTTAGTCGAACGACAGTAGTGACGCCACTGCTTATTTTTAGCTAGCCATTATTCTTTATTGTTTGCTATCAATAATATATTAAGATGCACAGTACAATCAAAGATAATCACAGCATAAGGATCTCCTTTTGATACGAATTTACTCTAATTTAGTAGTGGAACCGATTACTGTTTGAGTGCAGAGTCTTTGTTGTTCGTCCTCTAAGATATCTTTACAGATCTCCGAAAACATATTCTCCACATTGTCTCCATTTTTGGCAGAGACTTCGAAGTATTTTATTTGATGTTTCAATGAGAAATCTTCGATCGCTTGAGGGTCTATTACGCTGCTTTGTTTGAGGTCTGATTTGTTCCCCAGAAGGAACATTCTTGTGTTTGGTCCTCGTATATCTCTAACGAGGGTTGTCCAAATAGTCACATTGTCGAAGGAAATAGGGTCTACGTTGGTGATTAGCGTACTTGTTATATCGAAAACAATAAGCGCAGCGACACAATCCTTTAGATACCCTGGGATGAGGCTTCTGTAACGTTATTGTCCAGCAGTATCCCAGATTTGAAGCTTAACATTTGTATCGGTAGTTCTGACGTTCTTGGAGAGGAAGTCTATGCCGACTGTTGCCTCAGTTATGGGAGATAATACATGTTTAGTGTCTTCATAATAGTTTTTGATGTATCGATTGATGAGGGAGCTCTTGCCAACAGCATGATCCCCCAGTAGTATGACTTTAGCCTTAAAAAGTCCGCAAGTAGAGCTTTAGTTTGTTGCAAATGCAGGGTCCATATAACTAATTTCCAAATAGAACTCCTTTGAAATTCATAAAAACAGTTGAGGGGAGCATGATATCGGAGTGGTACGACATAGGTGGTGATAGGTGGCAAAGTTGAAAAGAATAAAAAACGTCACCAGCAGGATTTGAACCTGCGCGGGTAAACCCAACAGATTTCGAGTCTGCCTCCTTAACCACTCGGACATAGTGACATTCCTATCAGTCTCTACTCACACTCCAATATCTAATAGTTATTCTCAACCCACTCTCTCAATAACTTGAGTTTTATATTTATTCTATGCAGTTATCAACCCTTAGGCACATACCCACAGCCACTACACTTTTTTATTATCATCCCTGCGAAATACACTAGCTACATCTATCCGTGACATCGCTCACACTCTACTAGTACTTACTTCTACTTTTATACTTATACTTTTAGGTGGCATCGAGTGCAGATAGCATGGTGGTGGCCTTTGGAGTACACTATTGAAGCTGGGCAGTTTGGGCATTTGAGAAATTTCTTATTGTAGAGATGGGGTTGCTATGCTAGTTGAATTTAGCCGTCTGGTAACTGCAGGATGAACTTTAGACTAGGGTGTTATTGGGCCTGAACATTTTTTTTCTATGCTGCTATTTGATTTCTGCTCATTATTATCTGATGGGTTCTATTTTACCGATTATATAGTCAACTGGAATATTATGCTAATATTATGAGTTCATGTACATCAAAATAGTGAGTTGTCGAGCACCAGGCCCACTCCTCTGATCACCTTCCTCTTAATTTTTGGTTATATTGCAATATTGGGTAGTTGCGTCTATAGCACTCCTTTGCTAAGACTGAGGTTGTTTGATGCTTTGGTTGAATTCTGCTTCGATAGCTTTTACCTGCTTAGCCTCTATTTGCTTGCTGAGTACCGTGAAGTACTGCTTCCTCTTTCATACGGGACGTAATATCTTCTGGATGATAGGTTAGATTTCTTCTTTTATACCTTCTAATCCTCCACTTTTATCAAATCTTAAACACTACTCCTTATCTTCTTGCTTCTACTTTCTACTCTGTTGGGTTGGATCAGTTTTTTGTTGAACTTCTAAGAGTTGAGGTCTGTCTAGCTCTGGAACCCTTCTTTCCTTCTGCGGTTTAAAAGAAGATAGTATACAGTTGTGGCAGAGTTATGCTTATTGGCCTAGATGCACCGTTTAGTCATCTATTTGTTATAACCTAGCTTACAGACCATATTCAGGATCTTATCATCCACTGGAATATTGTCGACGCCCACTACAATTCCCTCGCTTTCATGCATATTGATTAGTTTGTAGAAGGAGTGACCCTTTATCTTGTCAATAGTCAACCTATTATCGCTGTCTGTCAGTATCCCTCCCACGATAGACATTGATATTTTAGAGAAGCCTTCAGGGAACATATAGTCGAAGTTGAGTATCTTTTTGTAGAGAACTGAGGTGTTTTAGTCCTTAGTTAGCATAGTAAGTACCTAAAACGGCAGACAGCCAGACAACATAGCATAAAGGATGATTCCAAGACTCCACAAGTCTACCTGAAGTCCGTTATACTTCTTCCCAGCAATCATCTAGGGAGCTGCATAACAAGGTGACCCACACGCAGTTTTAAGTTCTTCAAATAACAACTGACCACCCTGTTCAGTAGGCGTTTTATTGTATGTGTTAGAAAGGCCAAAGTCAACAATTTTAAGATTATTATTGTTGTCCAAAAGCATGTTTTCAGGCTTTAGGTCTCTATGAACGATGTTTAGCTTGTGCAAATATTCTAACCCACTAATCATCTGATGAAAAAACCTAGAAGCCTCTTTTTCAGAGAGTCTAACATAAGACAATAGGTACTTCTTCTGAGAGCAAATATAGTCGAACAGATCCCCACCCGAGCAGTACTCCATAACCAGAAACAGATACTTTCGAGTTTATATTATCTCGTACAGCTGAATTAGGTTGGGATGCCTTATTAGTTTGAGAATGTGCAACTATCTGGAGACTCTCTCAATGTCGGTTACCTCTATAATCTTACTCTTTTCCAGAATTTTGATGGCGACATACTAACCAGTAAGTTAGTGGGTGGCTAGCTTTACTTTTCCGAAAGTACCCTGTCCGAGAGTTTTCTCTGAGTGATGGGATGGCTTACAGATGACGTAGGGCCCGATGCGCTTCTTTTCGGGGGGAGCTGTAGCGTTTTAATTATCAGCTTACTGTATGTGGAGCATTGTTATAAGTTGTTATAACTAATTCAGCTGAAATACAGTTATTAAACTATCACTATTTGTTCCGACGTTGATATCAAAATGGAGATTAAACGAAAAGACTAGTACTGAGCGAAGTAAATAGCTATTTGGTTTAAGGAAGATGATTTGTACAGTTCATGTAGAGAATTAAGAGCAAGAGTGCAAATACGAAGCCAAGCAATCATAAGCCTAACCCAACAAGTATGGACATTAAATGTGCATATGTAAGGTACGGGTAGAAATAATTTGTCGAGCCTAGGTTTGTGTTAAAAGCTTTATCTAATTAAGCAAATTATCAGGATTACATATCTAATCAGAGGGTAAGTTAATTTAAATGCGTAAAAGATTTTATAATTCTTGTAGGTCTTACGGACCGGATTTCTAGAAATTATCTTCGGATTAATTTATCATCATCATCCAGCCAAGTCATTCTTCAAAACATTTAAGTAAATGTAAGGATCAAGTGGGTCAGGCGACGCGCTTTTTGCCTTTTCCGATCATGTTGGCATGGCCCAAAACGAAGTTCTTGTTTCCGAATACTCCGTTGGCGTTGCCCGTAAGGTCATTGAAGTTGCCGATCATCGCGTTGTAGGAGCCCCGGTGTATGGCGTTGTAGTTGCCAATGACGGAGTTGGAGTCGTTGTTCTCTTCGAAGGGATCGCCGGAGTCCTCCTGCTACTTGGGAGCACCGAAGAGATTGAAGGGCTTCTGCTTGCCTCCGCCGAACCAGCCGCCGAAGAGGTCGAAGGGTTGCTGTCTGGCGCAGTGAGCGTGTAGAAGAAGGAGGGCAGGGATAAGAAGCTTCATTTTATAATATTCTGTTTTCCCAACCTTTCTTCCATGCACTTATAACTCCCAGGAACTTCTAAAAAAACCAATAGAATAAGACAGCCCAACCTATTTATTATCTTCTAAATATGGTGTACGATCATAATCAATAGACCAGTTATTTGAAGGCAAACGGAGGCAAACTCATCTTGTATTAAAGTTCGGTAGGATAATTAAAAATCATATCTAATTATCGTTATCAATTTATCTGCTTGACAACTTTAATCTAAAGCCAATATAAGCAAGTCAACTGGAAGGATACCCAGACGATACGATGGAACTTTATTTGCTAATGTAAACAAATCAGATGAGGTCCATGGGGATAGCCAGTATTGTTCCTATCATAATACCAACTTGGATCAGCAGTCCACAGGCGATTCCAGCATATTTTTTGCTATCATGCGATGCCTTCTAAAAAGCCATTACAAAGTTGGCATCTAACTCAATCACAAAGTACTTGTGGCTAGGCCATTCGAGAAGGCGAATAGAAACTGGTTGACGTATGCGAACGCATCACTGTTGAGTAGAGTATCATTTAGAGCTGGTTTACTGAGAGCAACCATAGTCCAGAAGAAGTAGAACCTGCAGAAAAACACGTAGATGTTAGACTTGATATTGATCATACCCCGATTACCTCCAAGCTGCTTACCGGCAGTATCACCCAGAGCATAGCATGTTAGAATTATCATAATAGGCCAGGCATTCTTTAGATCGAAGGTTCTAGAGAGAGTGAGTGCTGGAAACAACATGAAAGTTTGTACATAATTACCTAGAATTAAAACACTGCATGGATACACTTCTTTAGAAGCCTGATAAAGCAAAGTAAAGTAACCTGGTTTGGTACCCTTCTCCTCCTACTCTAACTCTTTCTCTTCGGAAAACTCATAAGGATACACCTTTTTGTGATAGTCATCAGAACGGAAGAACTTGAAATTGAGAAATAACGCAACCATATTTCCAAGTACAGCCACTGCAAAGAATATGATGATAGCATTGACATTATCTGATGATGGTCCTAATATGCCCAGGATGATTATTCTTACGACTGTTACCAACAGCATGCTAAGTGCAGTTCCAACAGTAAACAATGACACTATCTTAGCAGACAGAAAATTAATAATAGCATAGTAACTTACCTGGGCGAAGTTACCTCCAACTCCTATTACGAAGCAACAAATCAACTGCATCACATATCCTCCAGTCTACTTAGCTACGAGACTAACCACCAACATTCCGATAATTGCCACATTAGTGAGAATAATTCCTAGCATTATAAGGTTCTTGTAGTTGGAGGCTTTGTGCAGACGGTTGAAAATAAGACCTACCAGCACGTAGCCAGCAAACACAGGAATAGTGAAGTAGATGGTTACTGATCGGCCTGCATAGACCTTATCGAAGTAGTCGAAAGCAGCCAGCACACAGTTCCAACCTAGTAGACTGCTGATACCGTTCACCAGGAAGCATATACTGGTGAGTTGAGCTACTTGATCCTTAGTGTCTTACATTTTAGAGAATATTTATTAAAAATAGGAGGCATTTGGATAGCCGTGCGATGTCTGTGTACTTCATACCAAATCAAATTAAGCAAATGTTTTGCAACATAGATAGAATTTATGAAAATATATTAGTTATTGCGTATAGTTCGTTATAATATTCAGTGCTTAGAATGATAAGTATCGCTTCATCTTGCTTTTCTGGACCTTGTTTACCTTCTTTAAAATTTGCTCGTTTTTTACACTCAGGCAAATATTACTTTCAATAGTGTTGATTGTGATGTAAAATAATCAGCAAACCTAATTGCCTTTGAAAAGTGGCTGCCAGTGACTCTAAGTTTAGTGCTATTTTCTAGATAAGCGCATATTATCAACAATATTATTAATATAAGCCATGGCTACCAAAGGAAAGATGTCACTCCTGACTCTCTACGAGAAGGTTCCTCTTTCAAAGCTAAAGTTCCTCACCAAGGTCTAAGAGCTCGAAGGCATCCTGCTCAACGACTCCCTGTCTCCTGAAAATCTATAAGACACATAGTACGATCACAATTCATGTGTCGTCATCAAAATGGACCATAAGAAGAAGTCTAACGCCCAGAAAGACATAGTGTTTAGGAAGGAGGGCAGCAAAGGTGAGGAAAGAAAACAGGAAGAGCAGCGCCAAAAAGTATATCGCAAGGGCCCTTTCGCCATATTCTACTAAATGAACGAAGATTCACTCGACAAGGACGATGAAGTGTGGTACTACAAGGACGGTAAGCAGATCATCGGGCCAGTTTCATCTTACAACATGGATAAGATGGTTTATCATCACACGATCACCGGAGAAACCAGGGTGGCCTTCAAGTCCATCGACAAGTTTGTCAAGTTCTCGAAGATTGAGAAGGTGATTGAAGAAAGCAAGAAGGAGGGATAGGAAGGGGAGTAGGCAGCAACTGAAGTGACTAAGCCTAAATAGGAAGTAAAAGTGTAGGTTAAAGTGTAAGTACCGAAACCTAAGGAAGAAGAGAAGGATGCTAAAACGGAGGCTAAGAAGTAGTTGAAAGTAGTGGTGAATGTGGACAACCATGAAGAGTTCCCGTCACTCTGATTGTGCATTAACCAGAACTCATAAACAAATATGCAATTGGAAGCAATTTTAAAATTGGGGATAGGTTAGAAAATCTTTTGGAAAAGGATAGCCTTGTTTATGCTTAGATTGGCAAACTTAAGAATTCCTACAGCCAAGTAAAAATCAAATTAGAATATGTAAAGTGTTGATCATGGAGTATTAATACTGTTTTTAATTTTCTTCTCGACCACATCCACGAGTTTACCTGCGGTCTCTCCCTTAATTCCGGCTTCCTTCAGAATTTAAGTTTGATCAACCAACTTCGGTAGTTAGCTCTTTAAAAATTTAGCCGCATATTCAACAATTGCAGGTACGTAGGAAGAAACATCTTCCGCAATATTGATGGCTGTGTTGGCTGCGGCTGATTCGAAAACTTTCAGAGTCTCGATCATCTGAGGAGTATGTTTTTCTAATTCATCGAAGGCTGTTCTGATAGCCTAAGCCTGTGATGGAACCTAATGGATGATATAGGCTTAGAGGAATGAGATAACCCTTACTATGAATTTATGAAGTTTTAATCTTTCAGCAATAGCCGTGGGGTAGAAGGTCTTAAGCTTGTGCCGACAACTGTCAGAAACCTTGAGAAGTGGCTTTCTCTTAGTTTTGTTTTAGCAGAGACAGAGTGAGAGGATGAAACAGAAGAAAAGAACTTTAGATATTTGCATGTTCCAAATGGAAAATTATTCTGGGTAAAATCTAAACTGCATTTAAAGGTAATGGATGGATTGATTCGATTTGGAATATTTTGAGCGAACTTTCGATGTATGCCAGCTAGTAGATATCAATCCAAATTAAACTTTAAGTGATAGATGGTGGATTAGGGAAACAGAATAGAAGGGTTTCTCAGTGTTTTGTTAATTGTTTGAACACTGAAAGTGAATGATTAAAAACCATAACAACTATCGGCAATCAACAACCTTTCGAAACAAAACTATGTTGGCAATATTGTCTTTAGTTTTATTACATCAATACACTTAAGTATAGTTTTGGTACTTAAAAACATCCCTAGTAAATAAACTTAGAGTTACCGTACCGTGTATTATGTTCTTAATCTTAGATGAGTACTCTGTAGGATATCGAACTCGAAATAAAGAATCTGGCTTAAGAACTGGGCGTCCTCAACATTCAAAACAACGAGGTACACTAGTATTCTATTGTAGGCACAAACAGAGATTGAAGTAATTACGGATGAAATATCTAAATTGAGAGAGAAGTGCATTAAAAAAGTACAGACAATAGTTAGTGTAGGAGCACATGATAGAGCAGTAAACTAACGACAAAATGCTCATCCACGAAAGTCTCGTAGCGGCTAGCAGATAGATCATCAGATTAAAAACTATCCAGAGAGTGAAGCAATCTGAGAAGTAGAAGGAGCAGTAACAAACCTTACGTAGAAGGGCAACTGTCCCCAATGTTATGGGATTGCTGGTGGGAGTCCAGGATAACGAGTAGATAAGAAGAAGAAAGTCCTCCAGTCCCAACAAACCTATCTAAACGTGATACCTACTATCCATATTTTTCTGTGATGTTTAGTGTAAAGTTAAGGTATAATATCGAGTGGCTGAAAGGTTAATTAAATCTATTTTGATCATATCTATGGAGAACGTAATAAGTTATGGCACTTATGCAGATAGGTTGGAGATTGACTCTGATACGTAGGAGATGGATCATGCGTACGGTATCTCTGAATCGAGGAATAGCGGTATAACTCTAAATGAACAGTCCAAAACATTTTCTTATACTTACCACTACTATTACGAGAAGGAGACTAACTATGTGGTTCAGAAGCGAACCTCCCATGACGTTGCTATCAATGGAAAGATCAACGCGGAGTCTCCCAGTGTTTGGGTATGTTAGGTTACAGATGGTACCTACACGAACGATAAGGCAGACGCATCCAAGAAGACTACGGGTAGTTTCAAGATAACAGCCATAGCAGGGGATAAGATAAAGATCTCGGAGGTGGCAGTGAAAGGATAAGACGGAAACGAATCGAAGTTTGTTAAGTCAGTGATGGACAAAAACACTCTCAAGAAAGAACCTAAAAAATGATGACTTTAGGTGATTTATTAATTCGATATCAAGTAGAATGCAATTATAGACTATTCTCAAATATTAATAATTGGATTAAAATCAATTAAGAAAATAGGAGGACAGAAGTAACACAAGTAAGATAGGCTCATTTCCTAAACATCGGTGGCATTAGTAATTGAATAACTAGAGGCAGCTAATTGGTCAACCAACTCTAACTCCAATCAAACCTCAGTATTAATTATACCTCAATTACTTATTGAATGTAAAACAAATACAGATAAAAACCACTATTAAATTTAGGCAATTAAGTCTAAGTTGTATCATATCTAATATGTAGAGCGTAATCACCTACGGTACATACTCCGAAAGGCTAGAGCTGGACCCCGAGACGAAGGAGATGGACGAAATTTATGGTATCTTTGAGTCTAGGAACAGTGGTATAACACTCACTGAACAATCCAAAACATTCTCTTTGAATTTCCACTATTACTATGAGAAGTAGCTCTCTTATGTCATGAATCGTCAGTTTACCCAAGATATTTCTGCTGAAGGAACCTTCCAAGTGGAGTCTGCTAAAAGCTGGCTCTGTTAAATTACTGGGGGGAAATACAAGAACAACTGGCTCGACTAAGGAAAAAAGGGATTAGAGTAGTCGGATAAACTCACGGGAAAGTTTAGGATTACAGCGATTGGAGGCGACAAAATTGAAATCACAGAAATTTCGACAAAGGGAGGAGACGGAAAACCAGTGAACTTTATGGAGTAGAAGATAAACAAAAAGGTCCTCAAGAAATCGGCACCCAAACAATGATGATTTATAAGCTTAGACTTTAGATCGTCAAGTCGATGAGGTAATCGTTATGGATCATTCAGTTCCTACAGGAAGACAATATGCAATTTAGTTGAAGAAGTTAAATCGCAGTTATATTTGTGTAATAAATTTATAGTCACTTATCACGATGTCAACTCAAGGCAATGTAACTCACCCCCCTATGTAGTCCATCAAGACTCTCAAATATTCTCGGCTGGGCAGTAGTGGCCGTAGAACCTCAATTTCCGAGTACGAACCCAAATAGACCTTTAAACTGGCTGCCATCCGATCAGTCAATAAAGGAGTTAAGTACCCCACCTCCTTATTTAGATACAACGATCTCAGCTTCATAACTGGAAGCAGCATCAACAAACTACGTGTTGAATAGGGCCATGCAGGAGGCTTAGACTATGAAAACACTCACGAGAATCTGGCGACCATACGCAAGAAGCATGACTAAACCAAGCGATAAAGGATAAAGAGGTAGAAGGATCTGGAGAGCGTTAGGGTATCACGAATACTAATATAGGAATAACTGGCTAAACTGAAGTAAATGCAGCAGCAGTTTTTCAATAAGAAGGATGAAGCTCACGAACTCACATCTAAACTGCAGAAATCCATAGCCACTAATAAACTGCTTTTGGAGTAGGCCTATTTCCAGTAAAGGTCGATGGTTAATATCACGCATAGAATGAAACATGATAAGGTGGTGTTCGATCAGAGGAAGTTCAATTTGGAGCAGGAGCTCAGATTCCTGAGGAAACAGTTGGAGATTGTTAGTAGGTAAGGGCATGTGGTAGGGGAATAAGCTGACCGAACGAAGAAGGTGTACGAAAAGCTGGTTAAACAGTTAGATGCCGAAAACAAATAGCGAGAGGAGCATTTACAAAATATCCAGAATAGCATTACGAGCAGAGTGGAACTGAAGGAAAACATTCATGGAAGATAGATGGAGATGGCTGATATTGCTGAACGAGCCATGCAGGATAAGGACTAGAACTAAAAGAAATGGAAAAAACTGCTGACTGTACATAAGTTTTTGAGCAGTATGCTGAGAGACAAGATGTAGAGAGAAATGACTAAATTTAAGGTTGTGGAGACTGCCTTTAAAAACATCAAAATAGCTACAGGAACCAGTGATACTGTTGAGCTTGTCAATAAGTTCCTCAATAAGGAGTCGGTTTATGGAGAACTTCTGAGCAAAATAGCTGACTCTTAGAAGAAGATCGAGTCGTTCAAACTGCAACACGAAGAACTTTGGCGTGAGAGAGCACACCTTGAAGACTAGCTTAACCTATTTGAGAACACTCGAAAGGTTAACAATGACCTTACAAGTAGCTATTAAATAAAGCAGAATAAATTAAGGAGCTGGAAACTACCGAAGATCGAGCCAAGAAAACTTAACTGAAATATGAGAAGATGTTCTACTGGGTGCTGAAGCAGTTGAGAAAAATTCAAAAACGGTAGGGAAAAGGCAAACCTGTTAAATATACCTAGACCCAGACGAAGTAGGCGTTGGAAGAGCTGTTCGTTTGGCTATAAAGCAACTGTGATAAGGTCAACGAGAGCTACACTGATGTTATTAACCCTTAGTCTCTCACTAAAAATGATGTGGAGAGTATGATGCGTGTAAGGATAAAGAAAGAGGAGGAAGAAGAGGGTGATGAACTAGACTCAGCAGGTATTTTTGTTGTGATTCAGCGGCTGAAGAATAAGAGTACGTAACCTAGGCGAGAGACGAAGTGCAGAAGAATAATTAAAAATTCCTGAAGGAGGTGAGACGAAAAGCTGAAACTCTGGCGAAGTTGCGAGCTGATATGGCTCCTAAGAAGAAGGAAGACTCACCCCCTCCAAAGCAAGGCAAGATGTAGAAGATTGAATAGTGATTGATAACTATCTAAATTTTAGAGTTTTAATGATCAGAATTTAGTCAAAATAATATTTAGTGAAGTATCAGTCATTTTTTCCAATCTGACATTGCGAAATTTCCAATATAAAAGGAGGCGAATGTTCCGAAGGATGGAATCATGTATAGGACGCAGGCAAACTTGAAGTTCTTGCAGTGCTCTCTCACGTTGAATATGAAATACATTATCATTGAGAGTGCCAAACACCCAACCGTTATGAAGTCTGCTGTCAAATTATTTATGCATAGGATTGCACCAATAGTCCAAGGCATATAGCTAAGTATCCTGTCCTCAAGTTTAAACAGTCTCTCACTGAGCCTTTTAGTTTCCTCGTCTTATTCCTGAGTTATGCTAATGATTACCTATCTCTTCTACTAGTTTTTTTCGTCTTTTTACTTATCTTTCTCATCAGCTCCGTCATCATCCGCTTTTTCAGCCTCTGGCTCATCCTCATCGAACTTATAAATGAGTTGATCATTTGTTTCCTTCTTATCCTCGCCATCACCATCCTTCTCGCCCTGAGGTTTGTTTTATTCGTCCTCCTCCTCTTAATCGTCATCTTCGTCATCAAAGAACCTAGGGTTTTTGAGTTTTTTAACAGTTCTGTAGATTGTGAATCCAAATCCAAATGCAAACAGAGTCAAGAGGAGCACATGGCTACCCAAAGAGCTCATAAAAAATGTGCTGCTTAAGTTGTAGCCACTCGGTAGCTTTTTGATTTCTGGCATACCGCCTAGACTTGTTGTGAATATACTCATGTCTTCTACTGTTATGGAACAATTATTTATTATGGAACAACCTCTATTATGGAACAATTGAACCGTATATCAATCATTTTGGCAGTCGCTCCCCTAACCATTTCTAAACGATGGGCACTATCTGCAACATTTCCTCTGACCTCCAAATATTATGCCAAACGTTTTTGAATATGTAAGTGGTTTTATCTTTCGAAGGGGACTCACTTTCCAAATCAACAGCCAAGAAAGGGTCACAAACTTTATCGACTCCCGCCATTAGCATCAGATAGGGAGTTTTCAGTTGTTTGTACATTTTTGAATTTTAATCCTGGAAGTTAAGCACTGATCGCACTGAACCCGGAATAACCTTTCCTGCATAAGAAAAAGGGTCTTCAGAGAGATTAAATTTTTTGTATTTAATCGAAAAGTTGGACCCACCAGAGTTCTGAAGCTCCAAAGACGGTAAGAAAAAGCCAATGACTTTAGCGACTTTTTTCATGTATGGTGAGGCAGCCGTATTCTATCTCAAAGCAGGTGCAAACATGATGATGCCGGAGATCTCCACTTTGCTTCGTATTGCCATCCTAAACCCTATGGCTCCTCCCATGCTTAACCCTGCAAGAAATACTTTCTTAGGGTTCTCATATTTTTTAAGCATTGATTTTAGAATCAATTCTGCATCTTCAATCAGTAAATCGATACTCCCGATGTACCCTTTCTTGTCGGTTGTTACTGTTTGCCCAAAATTTCGGAAGTCCATTCCCACTGCCACGACATTATTATTCTTTACTAACTGACCTGCCAGGTACGCTCCTACACCTGCATGGCCGTCCATACCGTGCAAAATGAACACTAACCCTTGGGCAGGTCCTTTGGGTTCCCAGTAATAAACATGGTGCTGGACTCCTCTAGCCTCTATTTTAGTTTCGTTTGGCCATTTATCCACTGGGAACTTAACCTATCCTTCATCCTGAGGAACTTTGAGCAGGTTGGTTAGATAGTCATACCTATCATTAGTGCCCTTGGGAATATTCTTTAGTTGATGAAGTTAGTTTAAAAGTGGTTGCTCAGACTTCTTCTCCATATAATTATTATAATATCGTATTGTTGAAATGATGAACAGCGACGACTAACTTAACCACCTCGACGAAGACACCATTCACATCAAGTTGCAGCAGCGTAGAGGACGCAAGTGGATGACTATCGTGTAGGGCATTCAAGACATATTTGACGAACATAAAATTCTACGCTTTTGGAAAAGAACTTACAACTGTAACGGAGGTATCGAGTACTTCCCCGATAGCAACAAATTCAAGAGCATATCAATAACGGGAGACCACCGTAACGAGATCGAGTAGTTTTTAATTCATATGGGCATTTCGGTGAAGTAGAACATAAAAAAATATGGTGTGTGATCCATCTTTTGTGTATTTCTAATCATTTACTCAACTTTTACCAGCTATTCAGATTATTCACGCTGCATCCAGTTAGAGATTCAAAATTATATTGCTTTAAGTAGTAATTGATTTGTTAAAGAGTTTAATATAATGTTATGGAGAGTCGTGAATATAATATTGAGACTTAGAAACAAATGATAACTCCAAGCGATAGAAATTAAGATCAAATATTCAAAATTGTAACAATTAATAGGTTAGTAGTGAGTATTTAATAAAGTAATCATCTGCTTTCAACACTAAATTCTAGCTTTTGTACATGCTCTTTCATCTAAAAGAGCATAGAACTCTTTTATTTATCGTCAAATCATGTCTCAGTTATGAACCAAAACAAATCAATTGCAGCTGATCCTAAAG
>JAOXNN020216350.1:0-16506 GCA_028571205.2 Hydropsyche betteni
CGATCGACCGTCTCGCTAGGCTCAATAAAGGCCGATTTCTAAGAATTTCCCCCACAAACATCACCACAGTATTCTCTAACCTAACTCAGGCGTTGAGCTGCTCGCTCAAATAACAGAAACAACTGCTCTATCAAAGAGTCGTACCCGTAAGCATCTGGAAACTAAGACACTTTTAGCTAACCATACCAATCACTAGGATAACGAGGTTTAAATATTGTAAATTAGAATCGGTAGGTGCGTTCACCTATGAGGGAGATCAACATGAAGGCTTATGTGTAAGTGGGAATACAGTTTCTTGAGAAGGACGAGATTGAAGAAGTGGAAGGAGGTTCAAATTTCTACGAATAAATGCTGAGAGTGCAGCCACCCGATTTACCTAACAGTTCCATAGCCTCGACTTTAACACCAGGGAATGGGTACGCTCCTTCCATTCCTTTGACTTATATGGTGAAAGAGGGTAAAACTAATTTGAGGGATCTTCTTGTAAGAGCTAAAGCTGGAATTCATGCTTAGGATGTTCAGAAATAAGCTCATTTGTCGTTCTTTTTGGGAATGGTTTATGAGAACAGGAAGTAGTACGATCCCGCAGTAAAGTTTTACAGAAGGTTTCTGGGGTTTGCTAAAACTATGGAGGACAAAATAGGGATGGCGTTGGGATCCAATCGAGTAGCAGTCAACGAGTATTACCGAGGGAATATTCAAAAGAGTATTACTTACCACATGGAGAATATGAAACTGTCAGATAAGGAAAACACTTTTGCAGCTTACTATAATCTTGGTATTTGCTTTAGAAAGTTGTAAAAATACAAATAGTCTCTTGAGTACTTTGAGAATGCTCTTCAGTGGGCACTACAGCGAGATGTAATGTTTGTTGAATGTAGTAAGCTGAGTAGCACTGTTTGACTTATGGCCAGCTTGGCGTGACATACTTGAAGATGCAACTATACCAGCAGGCACTTTAAAATTTCTAGGTACAACAATTTTGACATAGAAATGCCTTTAAATGAGTCGTCGAATGCGAAAGGTTCAGATAGAGTTAGACAATTTGTTGTATATAACCAAAATAAGTACAAGATTTGGGCTAAAGTCTCAGCAGAACATCCAGAGTCTTCTTTAGGACACATTGAAGGTAGGGGAGTGGAATTATTTAGAACGCAAAACTTACCCAGAACAACAGAGTCGTTGGACTTACAGTATGCAATACTGGTATTTTAAAAGGACAGTAAATCTTTTAACAGTACAAAACGCACTGCGAGTTTTAATCTGACTATGTATAAGACAACAGTTGATTATCGCTTCATTTCAGCATATTTCTAATAATCAATTGACTTAACATGAGAAGCTAACTATTAGTGATAATATTGCATCGATATTATACATACATACAGTGCAAAGTTGAGTAATCAGGTAATAGGCTAATACTAGTATCTGACAATTATTGACTTCTCTATCTTTTAGCTTGGGTTCATAGGCTTGATTTTCAATTAAGGTTTGCGAGCTTTGCTGTAATGTATGTTGTTATAGGAGAGTCTTCGTTCGAGTAAGGAGTACTTTTGTTGTTAAGACTCGTACTGCTAGTGAATGAGGGCCTTTTAATCTTTGAGTATATTTTAGAGGAAAGGAGAACGATACTTGTTTTTGTAGGGGATAAGAGGTAGTTTAACCTGATCAGACGATTATGACTGAGGAAGGGAAGTCAACTAGAAGACGGTCGGATGCTTTTTGATTTATTCTACAAGTTTATCTGATTCATGGTTTAGATTTCTTAGAGCCCTTCTGAGTTTTCTATCAGCTTATATCTGACGCTTAAGCTACTGCTTCTTTTTCTACCGCTACATCTCTTAGACTTGCTGTTGCTACTTTATTCGGCTAAGGCTCTGGTGAACTTTCTGCTGAACGAACTGGGTCTCTTTTATCTTACGCTACTCACGCTTTCGTCGATCTGAGTTCATCTTTTTGACTAGCTCTAAGGCTTTTCGAGTCTGTTCGACTGTCTACTCTTTGAGTTACTTGCGAGACTTATGGTGGGTTTTCTAAATGCGCTATTTATCCTTGAGGCATTTAATCTTATAGTCGACCTGCTTAAGTTACATCAGCAACATTCTTTTCCTTTCCTAAGCCTACCGAACTTCTTCGCTCGTATCGGCAGCAACCTGGACTTTTGCTGCTGTCCGTTTAATATTATTTTCCTAAGAGTGCCTGAGGATAGGCTGGAACCGATGCTTTTTGGGTACCAACTTCGCCTACATTGTTTGAAAAGGTTGGTTCTGAGTTGGCTGGTCAGGTGTGAGATTAGATGGTGATGGAGAGGAGAGTTTCTGATAGAAGTTATTAAATGAGGTGGTATGCTTAGCGAGAATAGCTTGGATAAATGCCTGCATGGGAGTATAATAAATACTCAATAATTATGAATCAATCAATTAGTGTTGACTAACTTTCCATCTTTCCATACTCCACGAATAGCCTACCCATCCACCCTATGGAATTTTCCAACCCCATCTATCTTGTCGAACTTAAACTACCCTTAGAAATACTCTCCATTTGAAATCATAAGAATGCCATTACCCTATTTGGTATCAGTTACTAGATTACCTAAGTAAATTGGAGCGTACCTTAGTAGTAGACCCAGTAGTCATCGAGCAGATCAAAATTTTTGTAGTCGAAAGTTCCTTGTAGGAGGACTGGGCTATCGTTGTAAACCTTACCATGGCCATGAAACTCATCCATATACCATTATCCTTCATAGGCAATTTTACTTTAGTTATAATAGAGTTTTCCCTGCCCGTGCATACGATTATCCTTCCACTGTCCATCATAGAATCCTCCGTCTTGATAGTAGAACCTGCCTTGACCATGTCGCTTTCCATTTTTCTTCTCGCCTTCGTACCTACTTCCAACTTCGTACTATTAGTTAACGAACTCAGTCTATTCTTACTCATCGACTTAAGTGATAGTTGAATTATGCCTATTATTCTGTGATGCTGTCTTTCTCCTGATGGGTGTCTGAACATCTTGCTTAGGCTTTGGCTTACTTCGAGGTTCAAGCAGAGACTAAGGTGGAAACACATAAACCTGATGCGGCATTAAGGGATTTGCAGAGGATGCTGCCGAAGGTGATTGATTTCCATTTTAAATCAAAATCGGAGGATTAGAGAATTAGATGGCTTCATTTGTGTTGGTTGTTTTTCTGTTAGTTTTGGATGAGGATTAGTCTTTAGATGGGTGGGAGAGGAGTGGAGGTTCAGTTAGGGTGGGGACTGATAGAGGGAGAGGGAAATCAGCTGTGGGCTAGCTGGTTGCAGGCAGCTAATTAGAGCTTTTGGAGCTGATATAATCTTGCTCTTTGTCGAGGAGGATCTGCCTTAGATTATTCATTCTGGCATCACTCGATTTCGCTGGTTGGAAGTCGTATGTTTGCTCAAAAGTCTTGTTGGCAGATTTATTGATAATTTAGTAATTGGACGACGAGCCTTTGATTTTGTTGGAAAAATCTCTCAGAAGCTAGGGTTTGGTGAATAGCTATGCATCTGCTCCAGTTATTCCGTAAGCTAAGGCGTAGTTAGAAATATTTTTATCTCCTCTATTAGCTTAGGCTGTGCTTCCAGCCTCATGAGTTGATTTAGTGACCTACTGCTTATTGGAGACTACAGGATGAGGGTAGTGGTTAAATGAAGTGTTATGGTTAAATGAAGTGTTATGGTTAAATGAAGTGTTGATGGAGTTGTTAACAACAGGTATGGATTGGCTGAGAGTATTAGGACGCTCATTAGTAGGCGTAGGGTGGGTAGTTTAGTGAGTAGATGGAGGTATGGTACCGAAGGAGTGAAAATTGGTGAAGGTATTGTTTAGGTTATTGAAAAGTATAGGGCTGTTTTGAATATTGAAGTTGAAGGTAGGAGCTACAGAAGCCATTTTTGGAGTGGAAGCTACTACTGGAGTTTTAGTATCTTTATCAGAGGAAATAGACTGACCATCAGATAGCTTCTTAGTAAGAATATTCTGGTGAGTTGTAGAATTTAAATTAGGTTCTGGTTCACTGGATACACTGTGCTTAGATAGTAAACGCTTAATCACTTGGGAAGAGGGCTCCAAGGCTGCAGGTGATCCTACTTGGGAGTGGTTAGTGATATTGGAGTGAGACGGTGCAGCAGAGCGCATGCTAAACATAGGAGACATGTTAGTGATTGGGACGGGTGTATGAGTGTTGGCTGGAGTATAAACTTTATACTTTTACAAGCTGGAGGAGGATGGGAAGCCTGAAGTTGGTGTAAATGTAGTGGTAAAAGAAGGTGGAGGAAAATAGGAGTAATTATTCTGCTAAGTGTGTTTTATCTGGCTGGAGGGAGTGGTGAGTACATTTTAGTGATGTGTAGCAGGTACTGGGAGTGTAGGAACAGCAGTAGTAGCTTGAGCATTCGTCTAAGAAAGGCTTCTGTTTCGACTCATGTTGATAGGGGCTACTTGAGCATTGCTCTGGTAGTTAAATTTAACATTACGAAGCATTTTATTCTACGTCTAATTGAGCTTTGGTTTGCCTTGCTGAAGCATAGGGGATAGGTTTCGGTTTGTGTTCTAGGGATTGGTTTGATTTTTAGGAAGAGGAGGCCTTACTGGGCTGACGGAATTTACATTAGCCATAACTTTGCTATGCATTATTGGAGAAAGTCCTCGAGGTACCTGATAATAATTGTCATTATTAGGAGTAGTTCTTAAGTGGATTTGAGGAGGAATTTATGTTGTTGGGGTTGGTATGGTTGTCTGAGTGGGTTGACTTTAAATAGCAAAATTAACCAAAGGTTTTACAGGTGAGATACTCCTTATTTCTGTTGGAGAAGGTTGTTAGCGATTAAATGTAGGAATATTTAAGTGGGAGGGTTAGGGAATAGTGTTTTTAAGTCTACTAGTGTCAATAAGCTGAGGCGACTGAATAGTATCATTAGTCTGGATGGTTGTGTAGGTGCCTCTCTTCCAATCAGAATTAGTTTGAGCTTTGTTGAGCGTTTTGGCTTAGATGAGATCTGCAGTTTGTTCTCTGCGTTTTGGAACATCAAGGAGGCCTTCTACATAGCTGAGAAGAATAGGGTTGAGGATGAAATTTATCTTTTATTTGAGTACACTATAGTTGATTCTAAGCTGTTTTTTGGAGTAAACAGCGTCCAAAAAGTCCATACTAGCAATCTGAACAATTACCATACCCAGAGAATACAGACTACTTGTGTACCAGTCTGCTCTTCCAGTGTGAAAACTATTATTCGCCTACAATTTTTCAGGAGAAGGGTACACTCTCCCGCTTAAAGGGGATTACAAACTATCTGAGGGGTACCATGGATCAGACAGCACAGTAGTGCCATCCTGGCTGATCAATATGTTATTTGAAGACACTTATTAGTGAGGATGGTTGATCTGCTTTAGATATTTTAACCCCATTACACCGCTAGTCAATACGCTCATGAGCTATTCCTCCTGAAAAGTAGTCTTGTTCAATCTTCTTTCAAGCATTTCATAAGTAAGGTCTTTGTGGGGTGAGTCAAATAGTAGGTACGCTTTAAGTTGGTCAAGACAATAGCTCTTTTCCCTTTAGAAGTGGTAGTCTTAGAGTTTTAGAATGTACTTACACCTACCGGTGTGTTTTTCGACTGCTAGATCTTCGATGCGCTTTTTTTAAATATCATTATTGGTGATGAGCTAGCGGAGAACGAACTATCGGCCTGATTGCTTTTAAGTGAGATACAGTAGGTTGCGGGACTAATCTCTTTTGCTTTTGATGAACTGATATCGAAAATTAGAGAGGTGTTGGTATTGTTTTGAAGGATCGTTACCCATTTAAATATGTGCAATGCCTAATTTATAAAATTCGTTTCGCTTCAGTTTAAACTTTAAACCCTGCTTATTTAAACTTTATTTCCCAGCCCTTCTGCTCCGCTGCTCTAATTCGCATGTAGTAAGCCAAGAACATTTATATGAGGTGTACTGACACCTTAGGTTCAAAATAAAGTTTATATCGCTACAATACTCATGAAGCACTAAGGTAGGAACTGTAGCTTCCATCTATAGGAACCTGCGCGTAGATTCTTCTGGATAGATAAATAAACCTACGGTCTATGCTGTGACAAAAAGGACCATATTGACATCGCAATGTATTAGCTTTAAAGAAACAAACTTCGCGAGTGTGCATCTAATATTGAAACATACCTAAACGCTTTTCTGGATAGACTTCTTGAAGCCTACTCGAAGTACAGGTAGGCAGTATTTACAGAGTTTGGGAAATTATGCATGATATCAGAAGAATACTAGAAAGGATAGAGGTTGGAGTCGAAGTTGAAGTTACTTAATTTGGACACAAGTGTTATTCAAGATCTATTCGATGAGCAGTACTGTGAGGCAACAAAAAAGATCAAGACACATTTGATGAGAGAACTAAACTCATTAAATTTGTGGAAGAGCGATAAGCCAAGATTTTCGGTGTAGAAGGAACTTGTGATTAAAGTTGAAGAGACATAAACGAGAGTATCAGAAACAACGACTCCTAAGTCAATACAATAAGTATCTCTTCAACAATCTTCTTAAGTGCGACCGCCTTTGAGTCGAATAAGGTTAAAAAATGTGAAGGAGAAATGCCTAACTGAAGGAAATGAACACGTTTGATGTATGCAGTTATCGTAAAATTAAAATATTAGCTTTGAGGTAGAAATGCATTTGGGATAGAATAATGTTTGTTTGCAGTGTATATGTTGAGTCCCAATTAATCCTTATAAACTCATAACGAGTTGTTTTTCAGTTCTAAACCCTTAGTGGAAGATGTTTGAGGCTTTCAAATAAATTGAACAACTTAAAATTTTAATTTTCATTGTTTTTTGTTAAAAAAAAAAATGATAGTCTGAATGAATAAATTAACTAAAAACATCGTTTCATTCTTAGGATTCCAGGAGAGCCATGCTGTTTGATAATTTGACTTAATTTTGAATTCAAGTGATATAGAATAAGGCATATTTTAATATCTGCGCTTCTAACTACGATCAGTTGGCTGCTTTGGCTGAGATGTGTTGACAGTTTGCTGTTTTACCATCCCTCTAGAGAAAGGTCGGCTAATATTATCGAAAATTATTCACCAGCTGACATTATTTAGGGCTTAACTATTTTCTGGCAGAAAAACTCCTTTACAAGATAATTCTAAGTTATTTTCTGTAAAAAACCTCGTAGGGTTGTGGAGTTTGTGTTGAGCTTATCGTTTAAGCCAATACAGTTTTATTTTTTTAGTTTTCACACCCGCTATAAATATTTACCTTCTGCAACTTTCCTAATAAATCAATTCAAATGAAAATCCTTCTTACCCTGATCGCCATTGTCATCTTGGCTTCCGCAGGAGGTTCCACTGTCCAAGTTGGCTCGGTTGTTCCACTCAACAGCGGCCGTAGAACCATTATCTGTTTCGCATCCAAAAATCCAGGCAGAGTTAGTTCATTGTCAAATGCTGGAATATCTTACAGATTTGAAGGACTCCCTTATTGGGCAACTTCCTCCGGATCAACAATTGTCGTAAATAATGCTCCTGCAGGCCAAGTCACTGTCCCAATTACAGTGACCACATCTGATGTTTATGGCAGAAGTGGCAGCTCAGTGGTAACTTTGGGAGTCGATGGTGCCACAGTTTCGACTACAACTACTACTACATCAAGAGTAACATATCTTCCTGGAGTGGCCTATGGAGTCTCTGTTCCTACTGACGGAAGTGATAGTCTTACTGTTGTTCTTTAGGCTCTGCAGTCATCTACTAGTAAGCTCAACATTGCTTCTGCTTCAGCTCCCTCAAGTTTCGGACTCAATAAAAGAGTCTAAACTACTACTAGTTGGACTGGACCCTCAGCTTCAGTTTATGGAACATTCGATGGAGCTGGTGCTGGATCTGCTAGTGCTGGAGTTTCCACTCAAAGTAGCTCAGCATGGAGCTCAGGATCTTGGAGTTCGGGGTCTGCAATTGGGTCTACTTCTAGCTCTGCAGTAACTGTGACTGTTGCACCTAAGACTTCATACCTGCTTACCGGTGCTAGTTCTTGCTCTTCTTTGCAAGGAAATGTGGATGCTGCTCAATCTTCTGTCACTCAGGCAAATCTCCAACTACAATCCATCGGAAATCAAGTTACAACTGCTCAAGCTGCAGTTGACGACATTACCAGCAAGCAACAGAGTATTATCTCTGTACTGAATACACTCAAATCCCAAGCTGGAGATGTGTTGGCAATTAGAAACCAAATTGGGTCTACACAGCAATCAATAGCTAATACCCAAGATGCTATCTCAAGCTCAACCAACAAACTTACTCAGTTCAACGCCCAACTTAACCAGGCCCAAAACGATCTTTCTGTAGCCATCAATCAACGAGCTGCTGCTTCCAACGATCTAGCTTCAACTCAAAAGGATATTGACGACACTCAAAAGGCCATCAATGATCTCAACAATGCTATTAACGCAGCACAAAACGCCATTTCAACCGCTCAGAATAATCTCTAAAACTACAAAGCTCAAGCTCTCAGTAACGCAGCTGCAATCAGCACTAATTCCGATAGAGTTGACAGAGCAAGGCGTGAGCTCGAGGCAGCTCTTGCTGAACAAGAAGCTCTTCAGAAGTCCAAAAAGGAGATTGAGGATGGAATAAATAACTTGAGGAACCAGATTTCTTCAACTAAATCTGCCCTTGCTTCGGCCACAGCTAAACTTCAAAATCTTCAAGGAACTTTGGCTAATCTTCATGCTAAGGCTCAAACTCTTCAGGCTACTATTGCCAACCTCGATGCCAAAATTCAAGGTTTGAATGGACAGATAGCACAACTCAGATCGCAAATTAGCACAACCCAGGAATAAATCAATATTGGAAGGCAAAGACTTTAAAAACTAAAAATTGATTTAGCCAACCTTCAAGCTCAATTAGCGTAAGCCGAAAGAATCGCAAGGGAGATTGAGAAATGCCAGAGCGATTTAGAATCGGTTAATGGACAACTTGCAAATGCACAAGCAACTCTTTCTGGATTGAGATCTCAATCTGCTGCAATCCAGAATTTGGTTGAGACCGCACAAACATCCTTATCGAGAAGTCAAGCAGCCTTAAAGGCTTGCCTGAGCGGAAGCAGCGATGTAGTGGTGAGTGATGGACCTTGCCTCCGAGACAACTGTCGAAAATCATGAAAATGATATCACCCAGCCAAACATTTATTTGCAAAATTTAACCCTTTGTCGTCTAAATAACTATGTTTATTAATTATTTGGAGTACCAACTTCGAAGATTTGAAATTTGGAAATTCGGAAATTATCGGCTTAGTTATCAAATTCTATTTGGAAAATAATTCAATGAGAATATTGAGTTTTCTCCTGATTGTTGGTGTCGCTTTCTCTGGATCTTCAGTCTACACTAATCAGGGAACATGGGGAGGAATCTGTAGCTCTGGCCTACGCCAGTCACCAATTAATATCAACACATCGAACATTACTTTATGTGGTAACACTAAAGCCAGCGTTTTCCTATGGGATGGACCCACAACTGTGGAGCCGCTTACTGGGCCTACAAGTAGTCTTCACAGTGAGTTTCCCTCCTCGATTCTTAGTATTGTAGACAATGACAATAATATGCTTCAATATGTTGCTGCCCAATACCATATGCATGTAGGGTCCTAACATAAATTAGACGGTGCATCCAGTGCTTTGGAGCTGCACATTGTTCACAAATTGCATAATCTATTTGTTAACAATGATACTTATGCTGTCGTTGGAATTCTATTCGATGTAGACGACAGTTCTATGGGGAATTTATTTGACCAGATAGACTTTACCATTAGAGAGACCAAAAACTTTGGAGTATTACTGTCACCTTACCTACTTCCATACCCATTATTGCATTATAAGGGGTCATTCACTACGCCGACTTGCGATGAAATAGTCAACTGGTTTGTAGTCGAAAGAAAGTTCTCTATTAGGTCCAGTCAACTTGCGAAGTTAACAGCAGCTATAAACAGTAACCAGGCGAACGCTCGTGGAATACAACCATTAAATGGAAGAGTAGTGAAAAGAATATCAGCAGGATGTAATATTGATATGCCGGTAAGAGGCTCAGCTAAATTTATGTCCAGTTACGCAGTGAGACTGCTTGGACTGGTTGTATTAGCAACATTAATGGCATGATATCGATCATAATTTAAATATTTGTAATGTACTGCCATCATAGGGCGACATCAAGAAAAAACTTATGGATGTAAAGGTGGAATGTAATGATTAATTGATTGTATGTAGAGTCAATAGATAACATCACCGTAATTTTGGCAGAAGGAAAAGTATTGTTTAGGTATGTGTTAATTATTGGTGGGGGAAGAGCTACTGCCGGTAGAATTGTATTTGCAATAGCACCAGCTTTGATTTTAGAGAGCGTAGGTTGCAGAGTTTTTCTTTTTAAAGATAGGTCTGGGAAGATTATCAGTGACATTTTTTCGTACTTTGCGTAAGTTGATTTGAGAGTCTCTGGAGACTTGGTGCATAATTTTACAGAACTTGTTGATATTGGAGTTAGTAACTTTGAGAGAGAAGAATACTTTAAATATCTACTCCTAAATTAAGTTATGGGCTTACCTCCTTGCGCTGAGTGAAGCTAGTTTAGAGAAAATAACGAAGGTATGTTCCTAAACTATCTGCCCCTTTGTCAAGAATTTACTTTTTGAAAGCGAATAATACTGCTAAGGCGAACTTTATCATGACCTTCCAACCTTTCATGAGAAATAAGTTCCATATCTTATTTACAGCGTGCGTTGGAAGCTGCTATGAGAAAAGAGTAATGAACCAGCTAGTCGAAAAATACATCACGTCGATCTCCATAGCTGACAGATAGTGGTACAGGTCAGGTATGTAGTTGTAAAGATACACTTCCAAAACATAACAATATTCGCAAACTCTCGTCATATTATTTAAGTATAGTTATTACAGGCGAAGGTCACTCAGAAGATAACATAAGAAAGTGTAGCTCTGTATCTAGGCTAGCCCTATTTTAAACATGTGTCTGACTATGTAGTTGAATCCTTGAATGTAGCCGATAGAGGGGTATGTAGCGGATATGGCTAGAAGTACGTTTTAAAGATGCTTTTTTAATCTGTGATAGTTGGCTTCAGATGTATACGTACGGTTGATGTCTTAGCGAATAACCTAAGGGCAGTGTGCACGTTTTTGAGTGAGATTGAGAAACTTAACAATTATTGCTTTGTCGACATTAAGAATCCTTGTGTAGGAGTGGAGGAACAATAGCTGAGCTCCTTTGTCTTTCTCAGTTTGGCTTCGAGTCTGAACAATGTATTTCTCAATAATTGTCTGCAGCTCTTTCGACCGCTACTTAAAAGAACTTAATTTGGACTGCTTGAGTTTAGTTTTAACTTGGAGAGCCTTGTGTAAGTAAGTGCAGTCAGCGATATTGAGGAACGGAAGGATGGGTGCGAATTATTATGTGGTAATGCGATCGAAAATGCCCTTAGCTTTTGGTTTGATCGTCCGAAGGCATACGACAGGTCTCATTTAGAGGAGGCTTCGGGAAGGTTTAGGAGCGAGTGTGTAGATATCGAGGTTTTTGGAGAGTCTCATGGGTAATAAAAAACAAACACCAACGGCCAAAATACGGTACAACTGTCAACTGATGAATAAAAATATCACATGTTTTGCACCGATTATTGAAGCTTACTTACAACAGTCGATAAAACCTCTATTATTCGGTTGTGTTATTTTTATCGAAAAGCCCTCAGTTCTAGTATGCGGTTATGGGATTTCTGGTAAAATATCTGAAGTGCTTAAATGACGAGTTCGACAGAGCGCTGGTAATTTTGGCAGTTGTCGTTGATGGTTTTAGTTAGCGACTGTATCTGACTATTACAGTAATTCTGAGATTAGAATAAGTTCTCAATTTATCGGTTGGCCTACGACTGGTAATCAACATCGACGCCATCAAGAATCTTATTTATTTTATTCAAAGTGGAATGTCTTATCTTTGTAATTTTGTTTTTTTCAGAGATGACTCCATCATGTAGAGCTTCCAGCTATTGAGTGTTAGTAGCCAATGTATCTGCTTCGAGTTTGGAAACATTCTTCCTTAACTCATATGTACTTATACGGTCGATACCATCCTACATCTGAGTGTTTCTACTGCAGTGCTAAGTTCATTTAGCTAGTTTTTTGCTGAGTCGCTTGCTGATTACCATGTTCCTCCTAAACTTCAGCCTTGTGCTGGATTGTGGTAAGCATTTACTTGATATAAGCCACATCAAAATCAAAGTTTGCTTTGTTTTTCCACTCCATCTCTTGTATCTATGATTGTATTGACTCAACTGTTGTCAGTATGTTCTTATATCGATTTTGCTATATCAGTACAATCTTACATTAGAAAGCACAGATAGATTCTATATCATTTAAATTTGAATTCAGGAATTTATGAATTATCAATATTTTATCAAAATGTTAGCTCAAATGCTCTATCTTAGTATCTAACAATATCTCCTTCGTTGTTTTTAATTATAAAGTAAACAGTAAGGGTGCGTTACCAGTAGAAAGCTCCGAAATGATAGACATTATCTCTGATTCCTGGTAGTGGCAGTGTAATGCTCACTCCGTTAATGCTGTCGATGTACAGAGAATTAAGGTCTCTGTAAATTACGCACATAATCTTGTCGCAATTAACTAACTAGGCTTCATCTGGGACCTGTTTGCTATAGATATTTTGTATTGAACCAATTTAGTAGTTTTTGGTGCCGTACCGAAATTCTTTCGCTAACAGAAGCTAATTTCTATCATCCACAAAGAAAAGTCCTTAAGCAGCCCAACATAGTTTGCGGGCTTTAGCTTTTAGACAGTACTAGTAGCCATCTTCAAATATCTGAATCACATCCCCTCCTGCCACCGCAAATCCATACTAGTTACATGCAAAGAGATCGACAGCGCACCTAGTAGGATAGTAGCGATCATTGAACCAAAAGCCAGGTACCCCTGCAGTGTAAGAGTATGTTACGTAAGCTACTCTATCTGCTAAAAATCTTTGGCTTTGAACAGTATGGGATTATGTTTAGCGGTTGAGAACTATGCTGGCTTGCTTGTAGTCGAACACTAGATTGCCTCTTTATGCTCTAACAATCATTTATTCGGACTTCTCTTTTTATCTTTGAAGGATAGCTGCCAGAGTATTGGGAGAGATGAACGAAAACCTGAGGAGGTGAAGAAGTTAGAACTTCAACATGTTTAGCGTTCCAGCCAGACCTTAAAGGTTAGAGGCATCCAGCCCCATATATGTGAATGGCTAATGTTTCAACTGGTTGAGTGTTTAGAAGAGAGAGGCCAGGTCGATAGTTTTGTCAGTTTAAAGCTTGCGAAAAGATGAGTTCTTGTGGGTGGTTATCATAATTCAAAATTTTTCAACTTACTAATATCAACCGATTCAACACTATTTAAATACCTATCTCCTAAGTATCTTAGACTTGGTTTCTCCGATAGGGTTGATTTACTTCTGCGATGCTTGTACTGAGAGTTGATTTGATTTCGACTGAGAAATAATATGAGAATTAAATGTCAGAATGTAATAGCAACCACTGCTATAAATCCCCAGCCCAAGAAGATATTTTACAATATTATTTATGGAGTGCCACTTTTACCACACTAATGGCTCCTGCAGAAAGGGCAACAAATGCAATTTCGAGCATACTGGCTAACCAGCAGGAAGTTGTGTTTAGCCTAAATGTCCGATATGCCGGAAGACCAAAGTAGAGAAAACCAGATTCGAGAAGCCTGCTGAGAAGAGGGTGTAGAAGATGGAATAGGAGTTCTAAGAGATAAAACCAGTGAAATAGGTTTAAAAAAAGACGAAGCCTGCAAGATAAATATAGACTAAGCCAGGAAAGTTGCCTGAGTGGGAATAAAAATCGCCAGGCAAAGTAGTGCTCGTGAAAGAGTACTTCGATAAAGAGGGGAAGAAAATAACAGAGTCCTAATACAATAAGCTGATGGAAGATAGGGCTAAAGTAAAAGAAGAAGTTTAAAAGAGAGAAACTAGGACTGAAAGACGAGACAGGAAGCCTGAGTACTAAAGCAAGAGATAGCCAAGAAGAAGGGATGATAGAAAGAGACCTAGAGATAGGGATGAGCACAGGAATGATGTTCAAAAAGCTTCAGACTAACCCTATGTCCCCGATAGTAGCCATGTGAACTAGGAGAAGATCCGAATGAAGCAAAAGTAGGATGCAGTATATCAATAAATTGCTAATGGAAAGACCAAAGCCTTTCAGACAAGACTGACAGAAGCCCATCAGGATCTGAAGTTGTTTGAGCCTTTGGAGAAGATTTTGAAGGAAAAGGTGAGCCTGGACTTGATGTTTATTATGGACTGCACTGGGTCGATGGGCAGCTGGATAAAGGCAGCGAAGCAGTAGCTCTTCAACATTCTAGACTATGTGATGGAGGAGCACCAGGGAGCCAAAATCTTCATATCTGTTGTGGTGTACAGAGACTTCTGTGATAAAGAGAAAAGTATCCAGGTTCAGCCTTTCACCAACAACAAGGAAGAAGTTCTTAAATTTATATCGTCTCTATCTCCTTTCGGAGGAGGAGATAGCCCTGAAGATGTATGTGGAGGTCTGGAAAAAGCGTTGCAGCAGAAATGGACTTCGAGTGCTAAGTATGCAATATTGATAACTGATGCTCCCTGCCACGGTAAAAAATATCATAACGATGGCGGAGACAACTACCCGGAAGGAGACCCCCAAGGTAGGAAACCATAGGATCAGGTTCGCTAGATCGCTAAACTTGGGATAGATCTGTATGGAATAAAGATGAACAGTAGTACAGATAAGATGTTTTCGATATTAAGCTAAGCCTACCAAGAAATAGCTCGAAAGCCAATGAACATAGCTGATCTGAAGAATGGGACCGGGGCCTTTGGATTTTATGTAGCTAACACAGTAACAGCGACTCTTTCGTCTTCAGTAATGAATAGCGATGTGTCCTACATAAAAAGAGCCATCAAAGAGCTCCGATAGCTTAAAAGAGACAATAAGTTAACCATTTAGAACCACATTTCTAAGCTGATGGAATACTCAGAGCAGGAAGCATCAAAAAAGGCATCAGTTCCCGAAATGATTGAAGCCTAGTAAACCGATAAAATCGTTTACGCCGAAAAATATGTTGGGGAGCCGTTGTGGAGTAAGATCACCACTGACAGGGTGTACCCTTGTGTTGAGCACACTTACTTTATCGTCAAGGATAAGGGTGTACCCATAAACTGGCGAAAACCACTTCTTCAAAATAGTCAGATTCACAGCAGAATCGGACTGAGCTAGAAGCCATTCTCTGAGGGTGCTATGCGTTATGCATTTTACGCATACGATTTGTAACTGCAGCAGAAACTTGTAGTAAAAGAGAACAAACGTGTGAAACTGAGTACGATGTAAAAGATGAGTAAAGACCTCGAGTCGGTATATATTTGCCAGCATTTGGTAAATACATTCAACTCGGGTGTGGTCCAGTTTATCGAAGACTCAAGGCTACTCCTAACTTTTGTCAATAGTTTCTTAGTGTAGATTCCTTAGTTAAAGAAGATACTTTATGCTGAAACTCTGATAGAAGGTATTTACTAAAAGTTCAACAACAATGCTGGTTGGGCTAACAACAAAACGAACGAGAGCTCTCTCATTTCTCAGGCCTTTTCTCACTACTCGTGGCAGGCTACAGAAGGTTACTTGATGGTTGTAGATTTACAAGGTGCTTCGGGTATCCTAACTGACCCTCAGATACACTGCCTCGATGATCGGAGGTTCGGTGCTGGAAATCTCGGTTACGAAGGAATATTGAAATTCTTCTTTACTCATCGATGCAATCACTACTGTAAGAGTCTGGATTTAGTCAATCCCAAACTTAATTAAAGGTTACCATAGGTTTTTACCTTTTACGGACAATAGATTCCTGCACCATCTCCTGCAGAGTACAATACAAAGGTGTTTACTGTATGTGATTTGTGCAAAGGAGCTTTCACGAGCACATCAGGCTTTGTATATAAGAAGAGAGTAGAAGACCAGCTAAAATACTGCAAGCCTTGTGACCAGAAGAGAGGTGCTTCAATGAGGAAGGGTAAGTGTTAGTGGTGTAACACTCAGTTCAACAGTTCCGAATACTGGTTCAAAATGATGAGAACTGATTTCCCCACCTTATGTGGAGATTGCCGTAAGAAACGTCGATAGAATTGGAGAAAGGAATTAGAAAGCCAGTAAGAGATGATTCCTTAAGAGGAAATTAACAAAGGCTAAGTGCCTAAACCCCCTAAGTGATTTGTACGGGTTATTACGGCTTAATATTTCACTCATCGTCCCTAACCTGGATGACAGCCCTAAGACCATCAAACGATCGACCAAACTTGTCTCCACTCTTCCAGTTTCTTCTTCTGATACTCCTTAAAATAGTTGTCCTGATTAGCCAACAGCGGACGACTACCAAGAAGTAGATCTGATGCTA
>JAOXNN020216411.1:0-16485 GCA_028571205.2 Hydropsyche betteni
AAGCATTGCAAACCATACATGTATACATTGCAAACCATATAGAGGTTGTCAAATGCTCCCAGCATTTGACAATCTCTGATATGAATAAACATATATAACTATCGAATGCATAAACCAAAGATGCATTTACGTCTGATCCAGTCGAACAAGTTTGTTTTTAGTCGAGGGTGTTGTTGCCGTATAAGCATGTGAGTAAAAAATGACCTCTTCAAAAATTAAAATTTTGTATTTATTAAATCCCATTTGATTCGCAGGCATCAAACATTGAAATGGTTGTTCGTTTCATGGCTTCTTTTCTTGGTTTCTTCTTCTGAAAGTAGTCCTATCAATAACGAAAAGAAGACAATAGCACTCGAACCACCTGAACGCAAACATTCTGCGGAAATGGCACGATTCGTCGTCCATCAAGCAGGTGAATATTACTCCAACAACTCCTCCTATAAACGTCGAGTTTAATTTAATATATTATAAAAATTTCAGACTGGGTTTCTTTGGCGACCGTATCGAACATTGGCAAAGTCAAAGGGTATCCATTCTCGAGTATTGCTTCCATGGTTGACGGAACCGTGGACAAGTCGAGGGCCACTCCATATTTTTATTTGACCCCGCTCGATTACACTGCCATCGATTTGTCGGTTGGTGATTTTGGTTTATTGGATGTATTTCAGATAATCCAGAGAGTAAAGATAGAATAAAGCACTATCTAGGAAAAAATCGGTGTAGATCCGGATGAAGTTTGATATTGTGGTTCGTGACAAAATGACAAAATTCCGTGTCGATATGAGATTAGTATAAGATTTTGCGAGGGGTTAAAATTGTTCGAAAACGGTTTTTTGAGAATATCTCGTTAACTCTCACAGAAAAATATTGAAAATTGAATTTGTAGCTAAGAAAATTTCCTATAAAAAAGCTATCAAATATTTTTTCAAGAGTGACTGTTTTGAAAATAATACAGTAAAAACACTAACTCTTGAAAAAATATAATATGAAATTTTTTAAGCTACAAATTTGAAATTCAATATTTTTCTATAAAAGTGATAGTTAACGAGATATTCATGAAAAACCGTTTTCAATCATCTTTGACCCCTTGTAAAATCTTATACTAATATCATAGATTTTTGTCATTTTGTTAACCCTTTGAGGCACGAGATTTTAAAGAAAAAAAAATGCACTTGCTGCACAGGAATTTAAGAATAATAAAAAAAAAAGAAAAAAAAACTGAAATTACTATACTACTATTACTATTACTATTACTACTTAATGGGTGGGACATATTCGGCAGTTCTAAGCGGTATGGATCTATGAATGATATTTATTAAAACAAATTTTTTACTACCCAGGCACAATGGGACTTGACATACAGAACATAAACCTCTGTACTTCAAATGGTTTTCATTTTTCGAGGTGGGATAATTTACATACCATCGTGCAGCAAAAGCTGAAAAAGGTGGTATATTTTTCATACCACCGTGCTTCAAAGAGTTAAGAACCTCAAATATCAAGCTTCACACCGAAATCCAGCTTTACACTAATTTCCGCTAAACTCTACATCTACATTTCCCGGATTACGGATACAAATGAAAGAATTGCATTTTTCAGGAAGACGCCAGGACCACAGTGTCAGCCACTTTGGCATCAACCGATTATTGCCGTCAGAAAAACTATGACGCAATGGATCCTAGATGCGCTCGAGTGATGTTAACAGGCCGGATAGTTAAGGTAACGAATTTGCATTGAATTGTCGAAGATTAATCGCGTTTTGTTGATGTGCAATTTTTTTTTTGCAAAGGTCCAAAATGACACGGAAGAATTTGCGTTCGCGAAGAACGCTTTGATAGCTCGACATCCTTCCTTCGGATATGTACCAGATAGTAAGGGTTGATTATTTTTTTGGGTGTTTGGTGTTTTTGGGTGATTGACTTTGTGCGTTTTCAGATCATGAGTTTTTCGTGGCGAAGCTTGTCATTGAGCATATAGCTATGTTGGATTGGTTCGGAGGTCCTGCTATTATTAAGGTCGACGAATATTTGAGCTATGCTGATAACGAGACGTACTTTCCGGCATTTTCAAATGATAAAGTTTAAAATTCTTGATCAGTTTGATTTTGTAAGGAAAACACCAAGTCAGTTATAAAATTGGTTCGGAATGCGGTGTGATAATTGTAATACATTAAATTTGTCAGAAATAGTGCAGATTGAAGACAAATAATTATTATAATTACTTTATAACCAAAAACACTATAACATTGCATGAATATTAACACACACAAAAAATTTACTTTTGTATTACTTTATTTGAAATAAATTCAATTTACTAATATTCTGAAGTTTTATATTCTGTATCCTACACTCTTATTTTTAAAATTCATTAATTCATTTACACATGATAAATTTAATGAAACTTAAAATTAAATAATTACCATTAATCATAGGTACTAGGAAAATATAATAAAATTATTATTATTATAATTTTTCATCATTAACTGTCACTGAGGGGCATTTGATTAAAAAAAATTTTAACTGTATACAACTAGCATTTTTCTTTTCGAAATTATGTCCGTCGACTGACCACACCACTAATCGTTTAATTTTCACAATCTATGGGAACCTTTGTGTTCGACTAGAGAAAATCATTAAAAATTTAATATATAAACAATATTTATGAATCACTTCAATTATAAAAATGATCATAAATCGTCTTTATTTTATGGGTAACTGATAAATTTATTTATTTATCTAACTAACTAAATTTAAATGTTTGTTACTCTCCAAAGTAATATTGAATATTTTTTAATATAAAAATGGAGGTTTGGAAGTAACCAAATACATTGGAGATTTTATTTAAAAATGGCTCAAATTTGTCAAAAAATAATTTACGCACCTAAAGTGCAGGATTACCGAAAAATAATAATATTTATATTAATATTATTTATCCACTTCAAACTTTTTATGGATTATGTCGAATTTTAACTATGTTTTACTGTTATGTGTTCAAATATCGCGTGTTCATCTATTATATTATATTATAGAACCGTTCATGACATCTAATATACGTGTTCGCGAAACTCAACATGACATGCGTGTTCGCGAAATCCCATAGTTGTGACGTGTAACGTGTCTGACATTTGACAGCTGTCTGGTGTATTGCTGTGCTCTTTCAATATCGAGATAATGAATGTAATTGTATTGAAAACATAATTAATTTACTCAAATATAGTACTTAATTACCGTACTTGTAAAATTAAATATTCGTATTTCCAATTTATGTGCATAATAAGTAATACAAATATAAACATTCAGGAAGCAGACATCCCTATCGACATTCACACTGGAAAGCTTCAAGAGTGGCTCGTGAGTCGAAGACACGTGAAAAAAGATTGGCAAAAGAACATATTGCCAGTCAGGGAAAAGATCAACAATGCCATTCAGGATATGCCTGTTCATGATGAAATCGCTAAACTCCTCTCCGGGTCTCATATTAACTACTTTCATTGCGTGAAAATCGTCGACATACTGAAAGAAACTGAAGCCGATTCGAAAAATTTGTTCGGCAGATACGGGTCACAACGTATGAAAGATTGGCAGGAAATTGTAAAGTTATACGAGAGAGATAATTTGTACCTGGCTGAAGCAGCAAATATTTTAGTGAGAAACGTTAACTTTGAAGTACCTGGTCTCAAAAAGCAAATTGCAAAATTTGAACAAATACAAAATGTTTGGATTTTAATAATTATTTCGTTGAAATTTCGCGTTTCATTATTTTTTTTTAATATTAAATATCAATTACAGGAATGTGATAAAAAGGTTCTAGATTACAGTAAGAAAGAATCCACATCTCAAGCAGAATTCAACAATGTGTGTAAGCAAATTGGAATATCTGGAGATAAAATCAAAGCCGAACTAGTTGAAAAACTTAAAGAATTACCAGAAATATATAATAAAGTATTTAACTTTCATTTTTCACTCTATATTAATTGATCTATCTTGTTGTTTACACTTTTTCTTCTTACAGATTAGTAAGAAAATATCTGCTTTAAATCCTGCTATAGAATTATACACTGCTTTTACAAAATGTATTGTTAATGAACAACAGTCCAAAAATTGTTTGCCATTACTCAAATATATTGTAGAAAATGGTAACACAACAATTTATGAATGGAATTTCGGTGAACCTCCGCTGAGCATTGAACCAGACCCTATACATATTGAACTTGACGTTGAAGAAACTGCAGACATCAATGAAGTAATTCTTCATCATTTGTAGTTATTTTATCCATTTATATATTTTACCGATTTTTACTCTCACAGATTGATTTTGGTGATGTTGCAAATAATGAAGATATTGATTTCGGTGATATGAGTTCTGATAATATCGATTTCGGAGACACAGTTTCACAACAGGGAGAAATTGATTGGGGAAATATCGAAATAGAAAATCCGGAAAAGGTTTATAATTCGTTTCATATTGTGGTTTTGAAAAATAAATTAGTTTTTTTATATCATTTGTGTTATAATATAGAGTAATTTTGTTGAAAACGTTGATTTCAACATATCTCTAGAAGAATCCGGAATTATTGTTGAAGGTAGTGGAAATACGGGAGGTGTAGCTAGAGGAAAAGACGCATTAACTTTATTAGACAATCCGTCGACTCGGACAACGTTCATTGATCAACTTATTGAGGTACGATTTGTAATTAAATTAACATTTAGTGCTAAAAAGTTATTAATTCTATGCGGCTATTTCAGTTGGAAGCCTTTTTGAAAATGCGGATGTATGAACTATCCACTGATGCTCAGTTTAACATGTTCAGTTCTATACAAGATTTACCTATAGAATCAATAGAATCTATAACGTCTTTATTAGATCTTGTCCAATTATCTCTCGGAGAAATGACAGAGAAAAAGTTAAATCATTTACACAACGTTAAACATTCACCGAGGTATTATAATTATTTGATTCTTTTCAATAAAATTAGTCATATAATCATGTTATTTATTTTATTCAAGATATGTGGATACTTTGGCAGCTCAGTTAAAGCAAAAAGTTATAATTTCCAAAAAGATGAACTCTCAAATTGAGATTATGAAACAGAAAAAGAGTGAAGCACAAGATCAGGTGATATCCATTGTTCCCATTTTGAACCTGATTATCGAGAAAACAAAGGAGTTGCAACACGAGGTATTTGCTTTTGTATGATTCTCAGGCATATTTCGTATATTTATAACTTTTTTTTCCATTTCAGATCGAAAACGACGTCTCGAAAAAATATAACGGTAGACCTGTTAATTTAATGGGAGGAATAAAAACATTATGAAAATCAATATATTTTATTATGTAAAATATCTGTAAATATTTGTTCATATTGCAATAAATATTTTTTTATTTTTTCAACATACTTTTCATTGAACGTTGTAAAAACCGTGTCCTTCAAGTTTTCGTTGTTATAAATTACATTGTTTATCAACTATATGTTATTGACTTATTTATTTTATGATAAATGCAATTAATACATTGTTACAAGTTTGTTTCATTTTGAAATCACTCCTGAATATTATTTGAACATTAAAATATTTTGTAGAAGTCTTAACGGCGACGACGTGCACAATGCTCTTCTGGCAGGACACGGACTATACGACAGACAAACGGCTAGTTTTCTATCGCATTCGCACAATCTGGCAGCGCAGCTATTAGCGTTTCCATATCCATGATGATCTATAGCTCAAAGAGGCTCCCCTCTCCAACATTTCCAAAGATATGGCATAAAATATTCCAAAAAGAGTGGACAATTCACGGTGTTGTAGCATAAGTCGTGCAGCATGCAACATCTGCAATCGTTGTTTTTATTTATGCGAGTTTCACAATGGATTTTGTTTGTATGTTAATCAAGATTGTGAAAATACCTGTCTATACTATCGGTGATGAGGCCCGATCCCAAAAAGCCACAATAACATCCGTATCCTTTGTACGAGATGGGATCGCAGCCGGTTGCACACGACACCATATTGTATAATTGTGCAACGCCGCGTTTATCTCTGATCTCTTTCAATTGTTCCCCACTTGAATAATTATTTTCTGGGATATTTTGTAATGTATCTGTGTATTTAGATCTGATAAAAACGAATAATAAATATAAAATGTATATTTTCAATAATGACATTGGAGAATCATTTATTTACCTTGGTACAGGACTAGAAGGGCCAAAAGGATTTTTTGTGAATCCTACATAATATTTTTCTTCGCGTACGTTTTCTTCAAATTTTTCAGGTGCAGCTGAGAGATATTTCTTTCTCATCTTTTTATATTTGCGAGGTACTGTGATAAAAGTATTATTTGAATCTGTCGTTGAATTTGAATCAACATCATAATTAGGAGGAAAAGATTCTAAATACTTTTCGTAATATGTATCTTCTGAAACTAAAAAAAAACATATAAGTAACCGATGATGAGTTTTCATGATATGCATAGTCCATAGCTAAGATTTTTTTAGGTGGGAGGGGGTCAAAATATAA
The DNA here is from genome assembly GCA_028571205.2 of Hydropsyche betteni. Lineage (NCBI taxonomy): Eukaryota > Metazoa > Arthropoda > Insecta > Trichoptera > Hydropsychidae > Hydropsyche > Hydropsyche betteni. Next base: position 6,510 of record JAOXNN020216411.1, read on the forward strand.
CTTTTTAAAATGTATGTGATACAAATACAATATTATTTTTCATTTGAAGTATAATATGTGTGTAAATTCAAGATATTTAAATAATTTATTCAGATGCATCATCGACTTGTGATATATTCCGAAATAATTATGTAAAATTGATAATTATTTTTAAAATTAAGGGGGATAGAGCCCCCTTGGTCCCTCTCTTCCCTGACTATGGCTGTGATATGTATTGATATCATAATATCCATTAGGAGAATTTTAAAAAGTTTATGATGTAAAAACGTACTATCAGTGACGTATGAAAATAGTAAAAATTTAAAAAATAAATTAATACCTACTAGTAATTTTTCCTAACCTAACCAATATTTAGATTAGATTATGTTGATTTGTAAAAATTTTATATTCATAAATTTGAAAAAAGTATTTTATTAGATTAAAATCATTTCAAATCGACGTAAAACGATAATATCTCTAAAATTTATCTAAACAAAATATTATCAAGTAAAATTTCTCTCAACCTAACCTATGTTTAGATAAGGTCATGTTGATCTGAGAAGATTTTATGTTTATGATAATGTTAAAATATTGTTTTTAAATTAAAATCATTTCAAATTAAAACGATAATATCTTCAAAATTTCTTTAAACAAAATAATTTTAAGTAAAATTTCTCTCAACCTCTAACCTATGTTTAGATTAAGTTATGTTGATTTGTAAAAAAATTATGTTTATGAAAAAAGTATTTTACTAGATTAAAATCATTTCAAATCGACGCAAAACGATAACATCTTCAAAATTTCTCTAAACAAGATAATTTCAAGTAAAATTTCTCTCAACCGAAAACAGAGAAACTCCATATTGTGCGAACGCGACACTTTTGCAAAAAAAAATAAAAGCCTCTAATGGATTTTCACCCGTCAAAAAAGAAAAAAACATTATCACCAGTGACAATAATAGAGTAATTACATAATAGCGTGTCATCACGCCCGACGTTTTCGATCAGAAAAATGGAATGAGACGTCACCCATTGTCCGCTCGAGCCGCGAAACAATACAGTTTATGATTTAATAGAAACGAAAAAAAGAAGCTGTTGCGAAACGCCATTTTCATTCATATTGCTTTCAAATCGCCGGCTCGTGATGGCGCTTTCGATGCTATCCCGCAATTACGTTTTCAATTTGTTTATTCGAAATGGCATTATGCATTGTGCGCACGCTTTGTTTGTTATGCAGGCTGTGCATAGTGCAAATACGCTTTTATTCTTTGGTTGAATCATAAAAATAAGCGTATCGAAAAAGAAAATTGCAGTCGATGCAATTTTCGTAAGGTTTTATATGAAGTTTGGGCATCTTAGGCATTTTTGAATCATACAAGGAGAGGGTCTGATTGTGAGTTGGGAATCTCATTATTAGGGATTTTTTAATCTCAGGTATTTAAGGCGTATTTTAATTTTACGAGGAGAAGGTCCGAGTTGGTCATTTTGAGGATTTTTTAATATTAATAAAAGACACTTTCGAATCAGTTTGAATTTGATTGTGTTAAAGCCATGCGATGTTAAATAATTTCTTGTTTTTATTTTGGCTTTGTTTGAATCGGAATCACTTATAAAAATATTGAGAAGTTTCAAATGTCTTATAGATATTTGAAATTGTTATTGTTTGTTGTTGTGTAAATTGTTCTGTCCTTCATTTTCAAGATCAAGGAACCTTGACATTGACTTTTTTGTTAACTTATTGTTATACGAACTTGTAGATGCGGTATATGTAAGTAAACCATTTGTGAATTTTCATATTTGATAAGTTATTATTATTCAATATGGAAATGATATTAATAATTTATCTTATAAAAAAAATCGACCATCTTTCAAAAAAAAATTGTAAAAATTAAAGTTTTTAAAGATAAGAAATAAATTTAAAAAATATTATTATAATGATACTCATTTGAGCTACCAAATCGAGCTCTCTTATATAAATATTGAAAATAGAAAAAAATTTCAGATATCTTCACAAAAATTTTATTGTTCGGCTCATCAATTGCTGCTGAATAATTCAAATTTACATTATCATTGAAATATTCAAAAAAATAAATAATTTTGCAGCCGTCAAATTAGGAGATCTTAGAAAGCAGTCAACATTGTCCAAACGAGAAATCGAAATATTGTGATTGTAAAGTTTTGAATTTGAAAAAAATGTGAACTTGTGTGTGTGCAACTTTGCACGCGGTATAATACTTTTTTAAAAGGTACTTAATTAGTGTTATTAAGGAAAGTAAAAAGATAGTGATAAGATAATATTGCTATAATAATAATATGCTTTAGTGGAAATTTTGAGAAATTTATGTATTAAAAATCATAATTTTCAAAACCTATTGTTCATACAATGCTTGTCGCTTAACTTCTGTAATCAATAGAAACCACTTTGTTTGACAACATCCGACATAAATCAAAACAGAAAAAATGCACGAATACGGTTTATATTCTATGAATAAAAAAACGCATTTTGTTATGAAAAAGAAAATGCACTATTGTGTGTTAGAAATGTATCGTCAAAACTTTATGCACTGTTGCATTTCGAAATTGCCCGTTTTGAATTTTCAAACTGATTTGCATGTCGTGGGAATGAAAAAAGTACAAGTGCCTAATTATCCATATCTTGAAATTTAAAAAGTGATCGTTTTGTTACGTGAATGCGTATTGTTCTTCATTTTGAAGTGCTATGCGAAAATTTTCAGTGAAATTTCGGCGATGCAGAATGGTTTTTCTCTCATATAATTGCGCAAAATAATAATGGAGTTTTGTTTCTTTCAAATGTGTACAATTATATAATAAGTAATTAGATATACAATTTCAGAATCGAAAATTAATATTCGTTTCTGAGTGAGATTGATAACAAAGAGCTTATTTTTTAAATTTGATATCAAATCATAATATTCAAGAGAAAAGTACATTAATTTTGTTATTGTATATTTTATCATAAACAATTAGTGAAATTCGTATCAAAAATAGTAAAAATGTATTTTTAATTAATTCATTGTACTCTTCATTATAAATATTCTATTTAAAGATTTTACGTATTTACAATTTGCACTTATAAAAAATTCGGGTAAACCTGCATTTTAGAGGTCCAAATTATTTGTGAAAAAATTTACATTTTAACATAAATAAAAATACATTATGAGTGCTTAAGTGTAATTCATGAATTATAAGTGTGTAATTTTTTATAACAAATTTCGCGAATAGTTTAAAGTTGTATTTATATTTTTAACCATATCTTAACGAGTTTCGAGTTTACGTGGAGTACAGTAATACATTTTTTCGTCCGAACTGTTAGCATGGGCAAACTTTTAGGATCGAAGGGAAAATGATTTGTAAAACTGTTAAACATAACCTCCTTCAACAAGTGCAAGTAAAAACTATGTGCAAAATTCGTTAAATACCTAATTTACAGATTAATACAAAAATATATTAAAAAAATTATTTTAATCACTTATAACTCATTTTTATTCGTTAAAATTTGTCGATAAATAATTTACGCACTTAAAGATCACCAAAATCCGATATTTCAAAAAAAATCAATACCTGAATCGTAGCTCGCACAATATATTTGAACTACAAAAAACACCAGCGCGACCGTCGCAGCCTTTTTACTAATCATTAATCCTTCCGAGGCGCACCCCTTAAAACATCAAGCGCAATTTAACAAAAACGCGCGCTTTTCACTTGCGCATGGACGCACGAGCGCGCGCTTCGGCCAACCGGCGGCGGCGCGAAAAGCGCACTGCGGCATCCAACGGACGCGTCCCTGCAACAATGGCGACTGCGTACGTAAAAATATAAAAAAGTGAGAGCCGCGCGGAGGAAAGGGCGCTTCACTTTCGCGCTCTTGACCGCGGCCATCGTCAAAGATGGCCGAGATCGCGTTTTTTTTTCATGGACGGCCGCTCGTTTGCGTTCGGTTCGCTGGTTATGTTTTGAACGGTTTTTATGCGTGGTTGGAGTTGAGCGGTGTGTGGTTCGGTCGGTTGTAGGATGTATGAGATCGTTTTGAAAAGAATATAACCAGATATAGGTTAGGATTGTATAGGATGGGTTATGAAATTTTACCATCTTTAACAGTAGAAAAATGTCGATCGTTTCTTTGAGATTGCAAAATGTGAGGTCAATGGCGGATTGGCCTATAGGCTTTTTATACCCCCAACTAGAATAGTTTTTTAGTGAATTATTATAGTTTTTCTATACCAGTCTAATAGACATCGTGAAATTTGAATTACTTTCTGAAAAAGGGCATTTGAGAGGATAAGGGAGACCCAACGGTTTTTAAAGTCAATTTCAAAAAATATTTTTGAGTAACATCATCGTAAAATACAGTAATCACTAAAATTAACGTCTAAAATACTATTGAAAACAACTTAAAATATTATACAATAATTTTCCTAAAGAAAAGAGATGAAAAAACAGGATAATTTTCTTTTAAAGAGGACAAAGGTTCCAAAAAAAAGAAAATCCTCCACAAAGAAAAATATCTGGTCAACCTACCTGGTATTTGTTATTAATGACCAATATTATAATATATTCTGTTCATATTCTAAAATTTGAAAAATTGAGGAATTTTAATGAAAATTTTCTTTTGCGAAAAATATGTAAATTTGCTTCTAGTATAAAGTTATTATATGGTGACCAAATATATGATGTGTCTTTCATTTTGGAAATGATCTTACATTTCATATTGAATAATAAATGAACCGTTGAAATGTTTATTTTATATGATCCATGGCGACCGATAGAATTTCAATTAGAAATTAACGATTGAATCCATATAAAGAACAATATTAATCTATTATATTATAATACGATTGGAAAACGATGAGTTGTATAATAGTTTCTTTTTCGAAATCTTTTAGGGTGACATGCTCGATAATTTGAAAAATTTAGATAAAGTAAGATTGAAACTTCAAAAATAAATTCGAAAACTTATCAAGAAATAAATTTTATTAATAAAAATATGATTTTTCACTAATAATTAAAAAAAAATCAAAACTTAATCTTACGTGTTAAATTTTTTCTTCCATTCATAATTCTATTATTAAAAAAAAAGATAGCAAAACTTTCACTGCTTAATTCATCAATACTTCAAAATCTAGTTTATACAATATCACAATTACATTACATTTCATACCGATGTCATAATCGATTTTCGAAAAATAATCATTTGGGATTCGGACCGGTTCCACAACAGATCAAAGGTGTTATCGAAAAGAGCAACCATATTAGACGAAACATTTCATAACCGGCGCCATCTTGAATATCCCACCTGTGCGTTTAATTCTCTACATCGCACTTTTTCTACAATCAAAGATTACATACATGAAAAAAGAGTCATTAATGACCGCGTTGGTCCTCCAAAGCAGACGATCACTTTCTATTATACAATTTCTCTTTAATTTGTGCACCCGATGTCATTAACCAAATCACGCTCTCGATCATTGCGAAAATGGACGAGCTTTATGTTTTTTTAATGAGAAATCGTAGAGTGGGAAATTTCGATAGTACAATATGTTCGGACGAGATAATATTTGAGTTGTGTGTTGTGGATGCGCACTCTTCAATGGTGCTCGTGATGAATATTGATTTCGCTTGGATTCTTGTGAGGAATTTCGGAAATCATTAGAAAGTCATCACGAGATAAATACAAAATGTTTATGTTGTGTTTCGGTAGGGTTATCAGATTTATTGAAAGTTGTTGTTATTAAATTTGAGGAAAAGCGGTTTTTTTCACATAAGTAAAAATGATATACCATGTTCACATTTTAGATCAATTGTTACTGTGAAATATACGATGGATAAAGATATATGAATAGCTTAATGCGAAAAATGAGAGCAAAATTCAAATTATTATAGTTACGAATGGTTTAAGTCAATGTTTTTTAACAATGTTGTTCACCGAGAAGACAATTTGATTATTTTTGAAGGAAAATGTCCGAATTATTAATATTTTTGTTGAAAAAAAAAATCTTGATATTAACTTTCTAAAAAAAGATGATGACATTATTATATTTGTATGAAAAATATTTCAGACAAAAAATTTGAACAATTCCATTAGCTAAATAAGTGTGAAGTAACTAATTTAGTTGTAGTAGGTACATTTGAGTAACATGACTATTTAATTTTGTTTGTTAACTTCAAATTTTTTATAGGAACATGAAGATTTTTGAATCGTTGAAGTGAGGCAAGATACAAATACAATTGGGAAACATTACTTTAAAGCTCAAGAATGCAATAATGTGCAATTTTAAAAATATAATATTCAAAGATGTTCTGAGAGCAAAATTAATAAAAAAAAAAAACAATTGAGTTAGATTGATTCCTTTTGTATTAAGAAAGATATTGGTAACCCTAAATACTGATGACATTCAAAACCGTGATGAAATATCGTTCATTCCGAAAATGTACCTATCAATCAATCTCCATGACCCGACAACATATTTCATTTTTCTCATGATGGACATCGCATTTGGACGAACCACAAACACGCAATAATTACGTCGTGGAATGAAAAACGATAATAGTCCACTAACGAGTCGGAAGATCGAAAATTTTGTCATTGATTCATCACTTTTCAGAATTTGTCGATTTGACTGTTAACACTTTACTGCATAAGAATATTTCGATATTCAAATAAATTTAGAACTATAGAAATGGATAAAATAGTTTGGTGGCCAGTTTTTTGCCTAAGCAACAATTTTTAGGACAATTGGAGGACTAAATGATGGTTAAATGATTCAAGTAATGCTTTACGATTTATTTTAATCACACAATTTCGATTTTTTTTATGCTTTGTGTTCTAGTTTCGTTTGGGTAAACTTATAAAAATCAATAGTATTTAGTTAAATCTGTTTATGATTTAAATAGAATATTAATTTATTTAACGTAGTTTAGTGATAAATAAAAAATAGTCAAATACGACTATTACGTCATGAAGGGGTTAATGAAATGCGTCAACCCTAAATTTCAATATAAATAGGAAACTTGCGTTATTAGTAGAATAGTGTTTGCACAATGCTGATCCTGAAAATCGCACTACTATTGTTCATCTTCCTATCGATATTTGGACAATCCATGTCCTCTTTGAATCAAGTCGTGCAGTTCATAATGAAAGATAAAAACTCAATTTCGTCATTGGCAAACTGTGGAGCAAATGTGGCTAAGGAGAACTTAAGAAATCCGATGCATTACATAACATTGCATTCGAAATATGACGAAGATCACGAATTGGCGCATTTCGACAAACTCCTGGTAAAGTTCTTCCACGACAAAAACGCTTGGTCCATTAAATACATTTCTCTTCCTGTCTTCCCTGAATTCTTCGAAAGGATCGAATTGCCGCGGGAAAACTTCGTGGTTTTCGCTAAAAACTTGGAAATGGTGAGACATACTTTTACCAATCTTTTGCGTATACCCTTTTGGCGACCGGATGGTAGTTATATCCTCATGGTGCTAAATCCCATCGATCATAAAGAGTCGAAGGAAAAAATCTTAGATTTTATGCAGTACTTATGGCGACAGAGAGTAACAAAGACAGTTTTGATTATCACTGACGATGCGTCGAAAGAAAATTATAAAATTTACACATGGTTGCCATACGCTAATGGTCGTTGTGGAAACGATCAAAACGAGATAAAATTCGTTGGCTTTTGCAACGATAGCGTTAAAACGTCTCAAATATTCGAAAACCGCGTCCCTCAAAACCTCAACAACTGTCCGGTAAAAGTCATCACTCATACATGGCCCGTTCACGTATTACCATTGGATGCAAATCGTCAGAATTTAGACGGCATCGAAATAAATCTTCTAAACACCATCGCTCGTCAGGCTAAAATTAAAATAGAGTATAAATTTTTCGGCGAGGAAGAAGCATGGGGGCAAGTTTTAGCAAACAAGACAAGCACAGGGATGCTGAACGTGTTGGCACAAGGAGAAGCAGACTTGGCTATCGGTGGATATTGGCCGTCCAGATCAAGGTCCAGCATGTTTGACATGTCCACTTATTATTTTTTTGATGAAATCAAATTTGTGATCCACAAGGCCAGATTTGCTCAAAAGTGGAAGAGTTTGACGACAATATTCGAAGTAGACACTTGGATCATGCTGGTTTCTGCTTATATCTTCATAACATTGACGATGCATTTCATAGTGATGCATACGAGGAAAATGTCTGATACGCACAAGGAGATCACGACGACAGCAATGAACTTATGGGGACCAATTTTCATGGCTCCCGTCAACTTTGCGATACGTCGATTCAAACTGAGGATATTCTTCATCATGTGGGTGTTTTCAAACTTCTTCCTGAACGCTTCTTATCAGACATCTTTGACAAGTGTTTTGGCTAATCCTAGTTTTGAGCATCAAATTTCTACATTGGAAGAACTCATAGATGATGATTACAATTTCATTTTAAACACTCCTGTCTTAGGGTTATTAGAAACGTGGGACGGTGAAATTTTTAATACTATGTTGAATCATAGTACTAAATGTGTCCCTACTATTGATTGCCTTTTGACAGTTGCTCAACACACTGATTATGCGACACTGGTTCCTAGAAGTTACTTCGTTTATGAATCATGGAGATTCAAAGATAAACATAAAAGATCTATTATGTACGTTTTTCCAAGAAATTTGATGTTTTATATTTCAGTGATGTACATGACCAAAGGGTTTCCTTTAAAAAATAGAATGAACGAGTTGATTGTGAGAACAACAGAAGCGGGGCTAGTGAGAAGGTGGTTACAGAATATTTATTTGAAGAAAAAATTGTACGATAATGTTCATGCCGAAGAAGACGAAGATCCCGAAGCGCTAACTACTGAACATCTGTATGGCATTTTCATGATAGCTGTTATAGGATGGATAATCGGGATTATTTTCTTGATCGGTGAATTAATATATAAAAAGAGAAATAAAATCAATCAATTCATTAAGAATCAAATTGAATGTATTTTTTGAAATTTCAATCCACATATCTCAAGTAGTGAACTAAAACTAAACACTTTATTTCAACAGCAAAGACAATCACATTTTAATTTATAAATAAGTAGCAGTGTGTAAAAAAAATTGTAATAACAATTTTCTTAAATATTATAATTATATCATTGTTTATAACAAAAAATGTAATTAAGATAAAGCTTATTTTAACTGAATAAACTAATCTACTAAGCAATAAATATTCTCATATGACTTTTAGCCAAATACTTCAAAATAACAACTGAATGAAAAAGATGCTGAATTTTGTGACTATAAAACATCAAAACGCAGTTTTGATTCATAGAAATGAAATGATACTGAACATATTGTTTTAGATTTTTCAACAATAATGAGATTTTCGAATTATAGTTAATTTACAAAATCCAAAAAAATGTTTCAATTTCAATTTTTATCAAGTCTACATAAAGGACTGTCCATAACCATTTTGAGATCGACTTTAGGACCAACGAGATCTCTAATGTTATTATAACCATATTTGATCATTGTCGGTCTTTCTAATGAAAGGCCCCATGCGATAACATTTACGTCTTCAGGTAAACCCATAGGCAAAAGCATTTCTGGACGGAAAACTCCAGAATTTCCTACTTCGATCCATTTTCCTAATCCTACAATAGAAAATATATATAAATGCTAACTAAATACATTTGAATAATTTCAGAATAAAAATAATATAAAATACCATCATGATAGCAGAATATTTCCATACTGGGTTCAGTATAAGGATTGTATGCTGGTTTCACTTGCATTTTTTTGAAACCGAGACGGCTGAAGAAATCACGCAAAGTTTCGATAAGATCTGCTAAACTCAGATTATAATCGGCAATAACACCTTCCACTTGATGGAATTCAGCCAAATGTGTAGCATCAAGAGTTTCGTTTCTGAAAACCTGGAAATTACAATTTTATGATACTATCGTGAAAATTAAATTATGTATATTGTTGCAAAAACTATA
>JAOXNN020216438.1:0-16479 GCA_028571205.2 Hydropsyche betteni
TCTGTCCTTTATTCTCCGAGTCTACAGGAAAGACTATTGCTGTTTTTTGTGGTCTAGCGGGGATTCCTGAGACATTATGCGCTGCACTATAGTTGGATTCTGCGAGTTTATCCTCCTGAACTCTTCTTTCTGGTTGTAGTATGAGTTGTGGTGCTCCTTCCAAAGGTGTGGAGCATTCTGCGTGACTGACTGCGTACATCGACTGAATGCTCAGACCTCCTATTGGAGATATCAATTATCTTGTCGAAGACCTTGCTGTTGTAATCCAGTATCTAGCGGACTCTCTCTACATTTGACGGCATGCTTACCTTCCTTGTTGAATTTACGATTTCGTTGCTGCATAATGGATAATGTACCTTGAAGGATTTAAATATGAGGGAATGGTGAGTGTCAGGACGCACAGGAGTGATCCTCTTGTCCTCGATCTAGCGAAGGCGCTATTGATGCTTTTGATAATTTTTGCGGCGAACCATAAAATCGTTGAGCTTTATACCTTCCACTGATGGGTGATAACTCCTGCTCATAATAAATATATTTAACTGCTCGCTGATGAATTAGTTAAAATAGGTTATCATACACTATGGAAACTTTAAACAACATAATGGAGCCCTAATAATAATGGTCTCAAACTTCATCTATTTAAGTTTCAATAAACCTATCCGTTTACTTAACCAGCATAGAGTTTATCACTTTAGCAACTTTAATTTATGGCCCTACAATGGGATCTACTTGGCACGAACTGATGGATATTGAATCTTTTCCATAGATCTGGGTTTCCCTCCAACCCACAGCCCTTGTCTGTTGTTTCGCTTGAGTAGTTTAACTAATTTCGACATCGTAGCTTAGAAGTCCTGTCGAGGTATTTCCATCGAGTAGTTGAGCGCTGTTTTGATAGGCAAAGCTCTCTTGCGGCTAGTGACTGTCTTCCTTGCGGGGAACAGACTGTATCGTGTCGAAAATAGTAAAGACCCATCGCTCATCTCGGTTATATTCTGATCTTCTTCTTAAGGTTATTGTTTATGGTGGGTTGTGTTGTTCGCTCTGTTAAATTTGGTTGCATGAGCGGGTGGAGGTCTCCGAAGAATGAACCTCTGGCGTTCAGTCTCGGGGACTATTTAAGTAGAGACGTCGTACTAACGTTACCTACTACTGAGTATCTCCCTCATGATATTTTTGGCCCCAATCTTCGGGCTGATAGGTTCTTGCACTTTAGAAACCACTGGAGATTTAATTATGTATTATGGGTCTTATGCTTTCGGCTGGCTGACTCTTTTGATGTTTTAATTTTATTTGGGTTTCTGTGGGCTGCCCGTTGCCAAGCTATTCCAGACTCTGCGAGTTATTATCAGGTTTGTGGGGCTCTTCTGTCTGCTTATTAACCCTGGGCTACAACAGGACACCCATTTGAAACCTAGCCTTTTTGTATCCGTAGCCCAGTCTATCTCTCCTTTGAAGCCTTCTTCTTCCTGAAGTCCTATGAGCGATTCTCGAGCTAATGACTCTTTGGAAGGTTGTATGCATCCTGCAGTTTTTTATCTAGAGGTTCTTGTTTTGACCTTTCTCTTATGAACTTGGGAGCTGTGCATTATTAGCCAGTCTGCGAAATAATTATTACGTATTTAAATGGTCTTCAAATATATCACCGCAATGAGTTTGGGTATCGGCCTGTCGGCTTTCCTGTTCCAGACTGCCATCTTGTACCCTTGGCATTTGGAAGTCTCCCACGAGATCGAAAACCTCACCAATACGACTCACGAACTGAACTAAAGTCTGAGACGGATCAACGAGGAGCGTACGGCACTTGAGGAAGCCATCAAGTCTCGACAAAGACTAAAGCATTGATTAGTTGGTGAATTTATCTCGTCAGTATCTAATAAAAAGATTTTTAATGCGAAGGAGAATGTGTAAGAAGGAAGTTTGAAGAACATACAATCTGGGATCGTGACTAATTAACATATTCATATCAATATTAGTTAGCTAGAATGGGTTGTAATTGGGCACACGCCGACTACGACTACCCTGGCTACAACACGCAGAACGGCTTCCACTACACTGGCTTCATAGGACGCCACTCTCACGGATACGCCTACGGACAAAGGCATGAGAAGGGCTATGTCTTGAGCAATGTCAACGATGCAAGATATGCTGCAGGAACCCGGTGGCACCCTGATTGGCTGTAGTGAGACATGACTTGGCGGTTATGTGGAAATAATAGATAATATCATGGGTTGTTTCTGCGGGAGAGAGGTCCATGGAATGTATGACGGCAATTTCAATCGTTACACCAAATACGGACCTATCAAACCACCTTTGCCTCCTCCATAGCCAGAGCCAATTTCACCGATCACCGCAGCAGTAGCTATGGTCTAACATTAGAATATGCAGCCGCCAATCGTAACATCAGGAATGCAACCTTACAACATGATGAACATGGTCTCTTCACAACAGCAAATAATGTACCCTGCATCCATGCCACCCGTACACCAATACCGTTGATTTGATAGAGTTCGTTGAATAGCATTTAAGTCTGATAACTCGAATGATAGAGGTGACTGATGTACGAATCGACTAAAAACCCTTTGTGCTCAAGACCGCCATCAAGCAGCGATTCGAGCGATATGTAACCAACCTCATGCAAGAGAAATAGATTACAGAATTGGTGCTAGTGATCGATCAATACACTCTTAAGATCATATCAAACCTTTTCTTAGTGAGTGAGCTAGTGGGCATAGGAATAACATTCATAGAGAAGTTGGAGCTCAATCGGAAGATTATGGAGAATATACGGGCACTTTACTTCATCTAACCCAGAGAATAATCCCTCAAACTAGTCGTAAAAGACTTTACAGACAAACGCCAATACAAAAAGCTCCATCTACTGTTCCCTTACAGCATTAAAAAAGATAACCTGCAGATATTGGCTCAATCGCCACAAGTCCTCAAATATTTGTCACCACATTCCATTAAATAATTCTTCCATACCATCCACTTCATAGACGGTAATGTATTTACCCTTAACATTAACTATCTGAAGCACGCACTGAGTGCTGTAGGATCAGGTAGGGAGAGTGCACTTCGGAAAAGGGTTGCTGATGGGTTTACCGACATTCTGTGCAGTATTGGGGAGTTTTACCAAATTAACCTCTACTATTTCAAAAGCTCCAAAGAGGCTTCGCTGGCTCAGCGAGTTGCAGAATAAATGGCGGACAAAATGGACAATAGAATAGGTATGTTCGTAAAAAACAAGGCGGCGGTGCTTAATAAAGACGCAGAGGATATCGATATAATTGTTATGGATAGGACAATAGACGCGCTTACTCCACTTCTGCACGATTTGTACTTTTAGCCTATGATTATGGACTTATGTGGATTGAAACTCACTCACATTGTTCCTCCAGAGGATCCAAAGCAAGATAAATAAGAGGAGAAGGAAGACTAAGAGTAGAAACCCAAGAAAAAGAAGAAGAAGAGGAAAGTAGAGGAGTAATAATAAGTGATGTAGGAATAGGATATTAAAAGCAAAAAGAGTAAGAAGAGCAAAAGGAGTAAGAAAACCGAAAGTTAGTACGAAACTTAGTCTGATCTCAATTTAAAAGCCTCCTAATAGACAAAAAAGAAGAAACCTTCAGCTGAAATCGGTAAAGCCCTACCCAAGAAGGTGGAAATGCCTCAAGGATTAAACCAACTCGATGGGACCATCTACTCCAAATACAAATACAGACATATGGCTGAATTGCTGGAGATGGTTCCCAATGACATTTAGAACTACAAAAATACAGTCTAAAGCACTTCTGTTGATAATGTCCTCAACTTGTAAGCAAACTCCTACAAACAGTACGCTATGGTCAGGGAGCTACTGCAGTAATGCAACAAACAACTTAATGAAGGACTAAAATAATCCATTCTTCTGGAACAGTCATTCTCTACTGGAATAGATGAGTTCGGGCAGGAGACCTCCACTGGAAAGCTTCTTCAATAACTACAATAACATATAACAAATAAGTCTGTGCCGGAGGGTTTAAAGTTGCGATTAGCTCTCATAGCCCTTTGTAGCGTGAGTCTAACCTAGCAAGATTTCAAATCCCTTATTGACTTCTTTCCCTAGTAACAGAGAAAAGCCTTTTCAAATATGGTCTGGCTGGGTGTGACAGTTAATCGCAATGTAAAACGAAGTACTAAGAGCGTGAAGTAGAATATGAGGAAGAAAGCGATAGAAAAACTACAGAGCTTGTCAATTCCTTTGAGCAGATATTCCAGCATAATGGGTAATTCGATCATAATTAAGAACTAATCACACCGCTAATTGTGTAGGCATTAAGTACAGGAGTCACCCTCGACTAGAGCATGTTTGAAATGAAGGTTATTAACCCAAATTCGAAGAGCCAGTAGAGAAAAGCACAAATTAAAACGGACGCTCGGAAGAAAAAGAGGCTGGTGATTGAACCTAAAACTAGGAAGAAGCTGATCCTATTGTTTGTCGGAGGAGTGTCTTTCACATAGATAAGAGCTCTAAATTCTATAAGTAATTTAGGTTATTACGATCTTATAATAGGTGCTGATGAGTTGCTAACTCCTGCATCCTATGTACAAAACCTGATAGAGATGAAATAATATTTATGATGCTATGACATTCATAAGGACTAGCGTTTAGCGTTGTCCTCAAGTTCCGAAATATTGAATTTGTTGGCTTTTTACAGCTGAGCCCTTAGCAACTCCTTCTGCATATTGTATATCTCTTTCTTCTTGATCATCCTGTACCTACATCAACTATCATTTACCTGTAGAAAAAGATAGCTATTACAGCCAATGATGCCATCCCAATAAATAGTCCCAAAAATGTGATTGTAAGTACTAACCAACGATCATAGGGGTCGACCACCTCAAAGTTGATGGAGTATTTGTACTGGCATATGTTATTGGTTGTGTTGAATATCGAGAAGAGACATGCAGTCGATACTTAGGCATATACTGAATGTCTGCCTATCTATGCTTATCCTAGATCGAAGACCAGTTTGGAGGGTTTGACTTCTATCGAGTGTATGGCTATAGACTTTGACTTTACCTCCAGAAATAGGTAGAAATCATCGCTAATTCTGTTGACTGACACATGTAAAGCGTCTGTCTTATTATACTCGGTGGGTTTAGTGTAGTAAGGTTAGATTATTCTCTTGTTGTTAATGGAATGCTTCGCGAGGACTATTTGGTCTTACCCGTAGAGCAGCAATGCAGGGCCTACGTATGCCATATAACTGATTCCTTTGACCTTAGTATGGATGAAGTTGAGATCGAACCTTCCCTCCTCGAAAAACAGCTCGGCAAGGTATCTCCTTCTTTTAATCTAGAACACAACGTGGAATGTATTGTTAATTACGAGCATATCCACTTTCCTGCCCTCCTTGAAGCTGAATATGTCGGTCTACTGGTAGATTCCTGTTATCAGCTTGAAGTAGTAAAGGCCAACCTACTAGTCAAGGATCCACAACTAGTCGTCTCGAGCATATGCATCTGCGACGTGAAATCCCCTATTTCCGTACCTTGTGATTGTCTTAAAGTGTTCGTAATCTGTCCGCCCTTTTATCCTATAAATACTTATCCACGTTGGTTGGATAACTAGTAGATACTAACCCACCCACCGCAGTTTGCTGAGGGCAGTAGCTCTCTCCTCCTCCAGCACCAGCCCAAACTCGATGCCTTTGTTGGTCTGAATCATGGCATAAAGCCTGGGTCCAGATGTATACAACACTGTATCAGTTTAGCTATGATAGTAGAACTTGGTGTTATCTCTCAGGTCATCAATATATCCAATTTTAACAGGAGCCTGAATTAAAAGTTTTGCATAGTTTTTTGTGTAGGTTGCACTGAACAACGTTTTGTCTGTCGTTACGAAATAGATAGATTTGTTGGTGGTTACCATACATGCTGATCTAATCTCATCAAACATAAATGTGTATTCGTTCGAATCATTAAATCTAGGTTTGCCTTATTCTAGGTGACAGATGGTTGGTTTAACGTACATTGCTCGGTTGGTTTGGTAGTCCTGTTACATATTGGTATTGGTAGGAATGGTTCTCTCAGCAACTAGCTTATCAGCTATGGTATTAGAGTGGGGTATCTCAACCTCATGTAAGCCTCCTCTGAGCATCACTATTCCATTATAATCGAAGATTACGGTATCCACTTTAGGTTCAGCTACAAGTTATCTGAGCGGGATGGGCTCTTTGTGTTGCATTTGGAGTGTTAAGTAGAAGAGGGCGAAAATTAAGATGCGCATATAGTTTATAATCAAATGAAAATATAGCCAGGCAAGTAGGTACAAGATAACTTTCTGAACGATGATACAGCTGCTATACCCACCAATCTGCAACCACCCAGCGATGATGAGGGGAGACCCACTCAAACCTTCAACCAAGCACCCACTCAACCAACCTATGCGCATAATAGTCTCATTCAAGAGTTCGAGGATTTCACCTTTCTATTGGGAGCCCAATCCCCTGAGTCCATCCACATGCACCAGGTGATCGATGACATTCATCTCCATAGAGACAACTACCTTAACAACAACATCAAATCTATCATCACATACGCTAGTCTTGTTAAGGATCAAACCTAGTTTAATATGTTTATGTCTATTGTGAAGATGATGCTCAACCGGAAGTTCAGTTCAGGAAGGGAGATTATTCCTCTTGTTAAGTACTGCTTCCTCTTTCGGAAACTGATTGAAATTGCGGAGGTATTCGGTGCAGAGCGTTGCCTCACCTTCTATAGGTAGCTAATGAATATACATCTTGCTCACTATAACAGTCCATTTACTGATACTTCGCTCATCACTGAACTTAACCTTGTTCAGGAGAAACTTCATGAGCTTTCGGGGGTTTAAACTCAATAATTTTATCCCTTCAGCTAACATGTGGTTATTGATAAAGATCTCAGTCCCCTCTATCAGGTATATGTGGGCGATATCATTAAAGTTAGAGGGTTGAACACAATTAGAGGTAATCTGCCTCATAGTTTGGATATACTCGCTAAAATAAACCGTCTTGTCAATCCTTAAATCATTGAGGCCGTTCTCCCCATCAATTAGGCTCTAGGGAGGGTGCAATAGTACATGCTGACCTTCGCTAATGACACTCAAGTAACTAAGAACCAGATAGAGTACGTATTAAGATGCGCTTAAGAGCTGTGTGATAGGTATCCAGCTCAGAAGTAGAAATTAACTGAAACGGAACTACTTACAGCATCCAGTTTCTTTAAATCATCAAGTATGGATAAAAAGCTATGGGCACTAGCTGTAATCAATGACAAGATACGACTACTGAGGATGGGACATCAGAATTTGGGAGTAGAACTCAATAGTTTCCTGGACTGGCTACAGAAATCAGGCATCTACTAGGCAGTTGTCCAACAAAACGCCCATCCTTAGATCCTTACCCGAAGCAACCAGATAGTTCGGTTCCTCTACTAAAAATAAAGACTATCTATCGACGATATCTAAGCACTGGTTAGATTCACTATTAAATCTGAGAGTGACTCCTTAAATAAGTTCACTTTCAACTTTATTATTGTACTGGAATACAAACATTTGGAGAGGGTATTCGATTTGGTGATGGAGACAGCCAGCTAGCACAAACTATTGTGCACTGCGAGCATAAAGATTATTGAGGGGATTGTTAATGCTCATGCTCTCAATCCTAATGATAAGAGGAATAAAAGGAAGAGGACTTATTCGGGAAAATAGGATAAGAAAAAGGGGTCGAGGTCTGACGATGATGTACTGGAAGAGTCTAAGAATTAGAAGGAAGCAAAGGAAATCAAATAGGCTTTGGAGGCTGAGCCTTAACAAAAGCATTAGCCAAGTCCACTTGTCAACAAAATATTCATTTTTCTGATTTAGCATCTGGATGACTATCCCCTCATACCTATTCTCAGCAAACTGATCAATGCTGAACCCCTCATATTCTCTCTCATTCCACAGGAGCTTATTAATGCTGTTCGGGAGGATCGACCCAACTGTATTGCGTTTATTGATAGTATGATAAAGCTACAGAATCAGATGGGAAGGGAGAAAGGGGTATGGAAACGACAGGATTTGGTTAGCTGGCTGGCTAGTTAAGATATTTTTGAGTATCTGTTGGCTGGTATTGCGCGTAACCGTTTCGATAAGAGTCTGCAGTAGAGGCTGAATATGGTTATTATGCTAGGTAAGCAATACAAACCATTTGAGAAATGTTATGTGGAGTTTCTATGGAAGATCCTAGGGTTGAGAGCTATTGATGAACGGCAACGCTAACAGTTCTTTGTGTTTGTTAAAGACTGTCTAGTGAGAGGCAACAATTAGCCACTCTTTACTGAAGACGCTGTCAATTATGTTTATTTTGGGATTCTGTTAAGACTGGAGGCATCATGGTTTAGCCTTAAAATCTACTAGTGCTTTGAGATGTTCTTTATGAGACTGAATCAAGACTGTAAACTGATAAACTATATGAATAGTCCGGCAACTTCGTATCAGCTGCTCGACCCACAGCTAATAGGGCTTCATAAGTTCTGGTACATCTATCTCTCCTGTGAGGATCAGAGAGTGATAAAGAAATGCAAGGATTTCCTGTGTCGTTTGGTATCCAAATTCGACTGTGACGACAAAGTGTTCTCATTCATCAAACAAGACTACGTAATGATCATTTTAGGGTACATGAGATAAAGCATTGATGCTTTGAGGAATCCAGATTAAACAGCTAAGAAGCATACTCTGCAACTGAGTAGATGTCTGGAGATGATAATTAGGGTGATTGAAGATTTGGAAGGAAAGCGTCTATCGAACTAAAGGATCGCTTCAGAATAGACTACAGTGCATATACAGAGTAATATGCCAGACGCCTTACCACCTAAGAAATTCTCCCTCAAAGTGGATACCCAACTAACTCTCAAACAACTACGATAGCTCATTGGTAACAAAATAAACCCTCCCAAAAAAGAGTCTCAATTCAGACTAATGACTCAGGGTAAGTATTTAAGAGGGGAGAACCTTACAATTAAATAGCTGAAACTTTAGAATAAGCATATTTTTATTGATGGTGTGGAGGAAGTGCAGAAAACAGCAGTGACCATTGATGAGGCTATGGTGGACAACATGAAAACGATGTTTCCTAATCACAGCTAACAACTTATTAGGCATGTTTTGTTCAGAAGGCAGGGCGAGGAAGATCAGGTGATAGCTGAAGTTCTGCTTGATGATCAGGCGATGGGTCAATATGCTCAATAGATACTAAGTAACCAACCCTCGAAGCAGATTAGTTAGATGCTGGCCTCTGCTCAAAACATCTTCGAAACGTTCTTTGAGGTGCTGAACTTACAAAATCAAGAGCTGTCTCTACTTACCTGGAAGATTATTTCTAATATTCCGCACAATCCCTTCCATACGGAGTTGATCAAAACAACAATATTGAAGACTAACGATTGGATATAGATCATCGCTATTAGTCCCAGCACTCTCTTCAAAACCCTGTACAACCTGGAGCTCCTAGAAAGCATGCTGCTGAGTGATGCTGATGACCTTAGCCACAAGTTTGTAGATAACGGAGGTTTCTAGCATTTAATTAATGTCACCAAAGCTCTAATGGAGAAATGGTTGGGAGATGCCCTCTAGGCCAAACTCTTAGCTTCCCTACTCAAAGTGGTTAAGATCTACCTGCAACCTTACCTCCAGTCCATAGTTTAAAAACCTTTGAGTTACGTGTTCCGCGAAGTAACGAACTATCGAAACCACCTGAAAGACATTGCTCAGGACGAAATAAAGCATATTATTGAGTAGATAGTAACCCCCGATGTCACCAACAAATCGTTCACTTCCAAACCATTCTCATTTAAACCAGGTTCCCTATCTCATTCGTCCCACAACACTCCCACATTCCAGTCCCCCAACAACTCTCGAAGCAACAGCCCACACAGTCAGAAACCAGACAAATAAGAGGATAATTTGAGTTCGTTTAGTGGAAGCAAGAGCCAAACTCCCAGCCAATTCAAAGGTGGCTAGTAGAAATCATAGAAGTTAACTCACGGGAAAGTTAAGCCATAGGCGTTTACAGCTAAAATGCAGCAGAACCTCAACCTGCACCTACAGCTTAAGTTTAGTATCAATACATGTGATTATGTGAGGTTAGCATTACAGAACTTAGGCACGATGGTGGAATCTCAGAACGATAGTGAGGATATCGCTCAGTTTGCTGAAGAGCTCTTCGAAGGACTGTTTCCAAGTCTATTAGTGAATAGTGCGTATGACACAGTGTTTAACGAGGGATATCTCAAAATGATTGCCAAAGGACTAGCTTTCGCTCCTAACTAGCAGTTCAGACTCAGACTAGTGTATTTAGTGTTTTTATTGTGTGTGATAAGGGACGTAATTGACTAGAATAGGATGATGGTTGAATCTGACGATGAGCTGTTCAGAGCTACTCGGCAGGATAGCCCTCGAGTGATATTTATCCAACACCTTCTGCCTCACTTCCAACCGAAGCAGAGTCTCCATTAAACTTACTTCATCTGCTTAACTAAGCTAATCAAGGAAGTCAAGGATTCCCAACTGGAGCTACTCCTCTCTCCCGAGCTGTTTATTAAGGAAGCTATCGAAGGCATACTAGGACGCCCTATCGTATAGGAGCATGACAACGATACTGAAGACTAAACTTTGAATGGACTGCTTGTTCTACTGCAGGTCCTCCTAGAGAGATACAAACTATTCAAAAAACAGTACACTTATCTGGTGCCATAGCTATTTAAATCGCTATTTGCCCTTCCTCAAAGTGACATGCACTAAGTCAAAAACTATCCTAAATGCAAACGAAAAAGCACACGCAAGAGGTGCCTCAGCCTTCTGCTTGAGCTAGCCTGTGATGACACTTAAACATGCAAAATACTAACTTAGCTCACTGTAGACTATTGCAAAGGGCTGACACCAAAGTAGTATGAGAGTACTGTGATGCGTTCTGAGAAGTACCCTGGGCTTAAGAACTTGGGTGCTACCTGTTATATCAACTCTCTCCTTCAGCAGCTTCACAAAAATACTCTGTTAACTGCTATGCTCTGTAGTAAAGACATTATTGATATTGCTGAAGGAAGTCCACTATTCCCTCTGGCTCACCTGTTCAGCTCAATGTCATACAGTATCAAAAATACAATCAATCCCTCCCATTTTATCAAGTCTATCCGGTTCCATGGGGAAGAGATTAACCCAATCGTGCAACAGGATGTCAATTAGTTCTTCCTAGCATTTGTTGACCTACTGGAAACAAATAATGCTAAACAGCTGCTAAGTGCTACTTTCGTTGGGCAGATCTGTAACTAGATATTCTCTTAGCAGGAACCTAGAAGATCCCTCAGCAAGACAGCCTAACAGTTCTATACTATCACTCTTGATATCAAAGGGAAGAAGAACCTTTATGATGCTCTACAATATTACGTCAAAGCAGACATTCTAGACGGCGATAACATGTACTACAGCTAAGAGCTCAAAAGGAAGGTGAAAGCTCACAAACGCAGCTTCATTCGGAAGTTACCAAACTGCCTTGTCTTTACTCTCAAGAGATTTGAATTCGACTACACAACGATGCTGAGGCACAAACTCAACGACTACCTCGAATTCCCGATTGAATTGGATATGACAAAATTCAGTTAGCAGCAGCTTAGTGAAGACTCTGAGAATATTTATTAGGAAGGCTATTTCAAGTATCGGTTGGCTGGAGTATTGGTGCATTCGGGGACAGCTGAGTCCGGGCACTACTATTCCTACATAAGAGATGCAGATAAATGGTACGAGTTCAACGATAGTGCGGTATCAGAGTTTAACATCTCCAACTTAAAGGCTTAGACATTTGGAGGAGAGGATAGTGCACCTAAGGGAGACTGGGAGTTCAGTTCTAATCGTAGCAGGAACGCCTATTTACTGTTCTATGAGAGGATTCAGCCTATCGAAAACTCTCTCAGTTCTCAGATAAAAGACAAACAGATTAGAGGTGAGTTTTATGATTTAGTGTGCAGGTAGAACCTCCAGTTTTTGAAGTCTAGGCTTATATTCGACCTGGATTTCATTCGATTCGCTTAGGAGATCTACGAACTCAATAAGGAGCCTGAGTTAGCCTAGTTGTTAGGTAGGATACAGAGTGATAAGAAGACAAAAGAGGCTCCAAAAACCGATATTGAAATGCAGGAGAAGAACTAGATGGAAATAGAAGGAATACCGCCAGTGGAGAACGCCAACACTAATAACACATGGACTAATGAAGACAACAAGTAGGAGGAGAAGTTAGTGAAGGCAATAATCGAAAGCAAAGCAGCCGATAAACAAATTGATTGAACTCAGATCATTGAGCATATAGAATCTGCTTCCTTCTGGGCACTGCATCTGCCACTGTTCCAGGTTTTATGTTGCTGGCAGGATGGTTGTCTAGTTCGGGTGGGATGTCTTGGCTGTTCTTAGTTAGGAATTATTTAAGGTCATAGAATAGGCCTTAGTCAGCTGAGGTGAGGAAGGTGTATGCTGTCCCTTTGTTTCCCGCTCTCCCAGTTCTACCAGTACGGTGAATGTAGGTATTGATAGCTTTGGGAGCATCAAAGTTGATGACTGCTGTGACTCCCTCAACGTGAAGTCCTCTTCCAGCCAGATCAGTAGCTACTAACACCTGATACTTTCCTTACTTGAACTGGTTGATAGCCTACTCTCTAGCCTCCTGTGACTTTCCTCCATGGTATTCCACGCAGCTCCATCCCCATCTACCGAGCACTCCCCCCAGTATCTCACAGCTCCTCTTCTGATTAACGAACACTATGATAGGTGCCTTTAACCCTTTGATTGTTTTCCCTAGGAAGTGTTTCTTCTGGCTTTAATGAATAATCTAAATGAAGTGCTGGATATCCTTCTTTCCAGAACCAGGCTCCCCAATAGAAATGTAGCAATAGCTACGCAGATACTTAGTAGCTAGTTTTTATATTTATGGAGGCATGGTTGCACTGAAGAGATGTGTCACCCTGTAGCTGTTGTCTCCTTTCTGGATGATCTGTTACTGTCTCTATGCTACCTAGTCGTTCTAGCTCTTAAAAGCGGTGCCTATGGAATCTAGTATGTAGTTTACATCTACTTCCATATCCATATCGATCATTTTGTCTGCTTAGTCTACTATCACCCAACTGCACTGAGCTAAACGAACAAACCTTTTCTAAATTAGTTAGCGTATTCTTCCTGGTGTACCTATTAGAACTTAGCAACCTTGCTGTAAGCTTAATCCTTGGAATTCGATCTTCTTGCCGCCGACTGCTATCTATGATCGACAACTGAGGCCTAGAGTTAGCTTTTAGAATTAGTCACCTATCTGTTATGCAAGTTCTCTGGCTGGAGCTAGGATTAACCCGTAGGGTCCTTTTAAAGCATTTTAGGAGGTAATGGGACGTAGTTTGGTAAGATAGCTTATGAGGGGGAGGAGATAGGCTAGGGTCTTGCCTTCACCTGTAGGAGCTAGTGCGATCATGTCCTTCCTGGCCTGTCCGATTGGAATAGCTTGCATCTGAATTGGTCTGGGAGCCTTAAATCCTAGCCTCTTAATAGCGTCGTAGATATGAACCTAGAGATCAGCTTATTACCAGTTCCGTATGGGATTAGGTACTCTCCCGCCCTTAGTGACAATATCATTATCCTCTTTGAATATCCTCCAGTCTCTTTCAGTCATAGATTACCTTGGTTTTGTCGACCAGTGTTCCATCAACTTATCGTACTTACTCACAAATCCTTATTGGTGGTTGGAGATCCGTTGTTGGGTGACATCAATACCAGCTCTCAGTCCCTTACCGAACAGTAGACTGGGCTCTTGTTGGTTAGCGTAAATACTGGATGCAAGTTGCATGGTATCATCCTTATCTGCCCACTAGAAGTTAAACACGTTTCTGAACTTCTCGCTCTTTCTGATTTCGGTCTTTTTGGCTTTATTGAGACCTAAGTAGTCATTCTTCACCTTCTCTCTTTCCTTCCTTTCTAGTTCTTCTATTTATTCAGAAGTCATGTGTTTGAGTTGGATTATTTACTTCACCTTCTTCTTCTCTCTCGACCGGGATCTCGACCCAGACCTCTCCGACTATGAAGACGACTCAGAAGGTTCGTCTCTTTTTACTGGAGGGTCTAAGATCTTTACTAATGGTTTTTGGCTAGTGGACGGCAGTACCTATCCAACCTCCTCATAGAATTTCTTGCTTTACTGGCAAGAAGCGATATACTATTTGGTTTTAGACTCCTCCTGAACCTGCTTTTTGTTTTTCAGCTACTACCTCTACCTCTTAGAGAGGAATCGGACTTTCCGCTCGGTGTTTTACATTTATAAACGAGATCAATTGTTATTTATAGAACGGCCGCGACTCAGCAGCCTATCAATATTCGGTATTAGTCTAGCACTGTAACTCTTGAGTGTATTTTCGTACTACTTCGATGTTTTAGGGTCGTCTGTAAACCTCTGCTTGGATGGGTCTGTCCTCTTGATCTCGTAGCGGTACTCCAGGTTGTACACTTCTGTTCCTGCCTCGTTCTCCACTGCAGGTATCATCGAAGAGCGAGATATCTCGGACAGGTTGTGCAGATCTACGAACTTCTGCAACAGCTAGAATTTTGAATTCATAATTGACTAATAGGCATAATAATAATAGACGGGAGAATAAGAACTTCAAGAATGTCAACACTTGGCTGTCCTGTACAGCTACCTCGCAGCCTTGCCGAACTACTTTATTCTCAACAGTGATCTTGCTTTCCATTTCTCAAACCTAGGCTATGGAGCCGGCGTTAAAGTGTACTTCACCTTCTTTTTAGGGAACATGTTGCTTTTATTAGGACTAGAGTTCATCTTTCTTTTCAGAGACTGTTGCTCCATGTACATCTAGTAACTCTTCCTAATCTCGTACACTGGCTTGGCTAGTTGAGGGTACCGTTTCTGTCTGGCCTTCATCATGACCATGCGCTGGCTCTCCTCGCTCTTAGCAGTCAGCACTTTGAGTCTTCTGACTATGTCCTCCAGACAGTTCTCGCATTTGAGCTTACCCGACTCCACGCAGTCCACACACTTGGCGTATGGGACATCTACGAAGAGATCCCTCGAGAAGGTCTTGTGATGGGTGCTCCCATTCCGTTATGACAACTATCGAAGAACGCTCATCTTCCAAATATTATTTTCTCATACGAAATTCCCAACTTTATACGAAATAAAAGCGTCAGATTGCCTGGTCGTTTAGCTGCCGTGTCCAACCAATACGCAAATCCTCTCTTTTCTTTCTGTACTTCACTACGCCCTTGCTACTGTCAGAGCTTCAACTCCCTCTCCTCGCCTTTTAACCACGGATGCTCCAGCACCTATTCGGCGGTGAGCCTGTCCTCCGGGTCATTAGCGAGGAGTCCCTAGAGCAGATCCTTGAGCTCGGGCAGCATGGCTCCGGGTTCTGCTTAGCGCTGTCTGAGGTGCTTGGAATGATAGTGGAAGAAGGCTTCCCAATTATTTGATACAACTAACTTGTAGATAGAGTTTTACTTGTGGGCAAACTAAAACGGTATTTTCTTGAACATCATAGCGAACAGCATAACCCCCAGGGCGAACATGTCTGCTTTTCTGGCATCATAGGGCTTTTTAGTTTAGAAAACGCTCTGTATCTAGGGAGCCATGTACCCTCTCCTCGTACCCTTGAAACTCTGGTACAGCTTAACCTACTCCTAGCACTTACCCTCGTTGTCAGTTGAGTCACCACCACCCAAGCAGCTTTACGAAAAACCAAAATCCGACAGTCTCACTTGAACAGATGTCTGGCCTGAGAACACTAGAACGTTCTAGAGCTTGAGATCCCTGTGCACAACGTGTTGTCCGTGTAGGTAGTCAATAGCCTCAGCTAGCTGCCTGAATATTCTCCTGACCTGCAATGTGTCCAACTTATTACCCTTTACGACCTTCAACAGACTACCGTGCTAAGCTTCAGGTAGGATCAGGACGTTGCGCTTCCCCTCCAGCAGAGGCTGGTTAGCAACGAAACCCAGTGGCTTGATGACGTGGGGATGATCAATATCCCTCAACATATTGAATTCTCTTTTAAGATGGTCCGATTCCTTCACGCACTCCACGTTCACTGCCTTCAAAATCAGGTTAGGACGGCCTTCCTTCCGACTGAGCAGGATTTCTGAGTTGGAGCCGCAGTCGATGAGCTCGATGGTTTCTGCCGATAAATTCATGGTTTAAGAAAATAATTATATTCTCGTATAAGTTCGAGCACTTTAATAGCGCTTTCTGTAACTGACTCGTTCTTTCTGGCCAATCATAATTCGTGTTTGTGGCGCCAACCTTATTCTTGTTCGTTTGGGAGTTAGTCCCCAAATATTTGATTTTGTTCGTTAGACATTCTGATGGCGGTAGGAATTTCAACCTTAAATTAAAACAACCGGACGCAGTGGTGTTAGGCAATATTCAAATAGATAAC